>OZ004679.1:11804749-12061407 GCA_963924505.1 Agonopterix alstromeriana | reverse complement strand
AAGTCTTTGACTGGAGCAGAAAAGAACTACAGCATAACTGAAAGGGAGACATTAGCAGTATTGACAGCTTTGGAGCATTGGCGTTGTTACCTGGAGAATGGGAAAACCAATACAGTTTACACTGACCATTCCGCGCTTAAATGGTTCCTGTCTCTCAGTAATCCTACTGGGCGTTTAGCGCGCTGGGGGGTTCGACTATCGTCCTTTGATTTTATTATTAAACATAGACGAGGTGTAGATAACGTTATTCCCGACGCACTATCACGAGCCGTACCTGTTTCTGTGCTTATAACATGTCCACTTAATACAAGCACCCCACAAACGGACTCTACTGATGGTTGGTATCTGAATATATTTAATGGTTGCATTACAAACCCTACCGCTTATCCAAATTACCTTATCAAAAACAATAAATTGTACCGTTTCATGAAAAGTAAAAATCCATTGACATCCGAATTTGAGTGGAAAGAGGTGATTCCTTCTGAGGACAGGGAGCACATCTTGGACACTCATCATTCTGAACCTACTTTCGGTCACTTTGGCATATTCAAAACATACAGACGTATTTCATTAAAATATTTTTGGCCACGTATGCACGATGATGTCGTTTCATATGTTTCTTCTTGCGAAACCTGTATTTCTCACAAACATGCTAATCATGCCACTCTTGGGGAAATGGGTAGACCAAAAGACTGTAGCAGACCATTTCAAATGATAAGCGTTGATTTAGTGGGACCATTGCCCCCATCAAGAAAGCAAAATTCGTTCTTATTTGTGGTCACTTGTTGCTTCTCGAAATATTGTTTACTCTTTCCTATTCGGCGTGCGACCGCGGATATTATTACAAGGATAATGGAGGAGAATATCTTTCTCATTCATGGCATACCTTCTAGTATAATTCTAGACAACGGGAAGCAATTTGTGAGTAATACGTTAAAAAACATGTTTGCAAAATATAAAATTCCACGTGTAAATTATACACCCAAGTATTCGCCACAGATAAATAATGTCGAACGTTACAATAAAACTATCATGACAGCCGTTTCTACCTTTATTGAAGACGATCAACGTTCCTGGGATTCAAACATTCCAAAGATACAGTTTGCCATAAACAACTCGGTAAATGAAGTGACAAGTTACACACCGTCATTTTTAGTTTATGGTAGGGAGTTAGTGGACTGCGGGTCACACTATGTGGACACCGACAGAGTGGACGAAATTATTTTCCAGCCGCGGGACCCTTATGCTGAAAATCTAGGTACCTTGAGCAATATATTTAATAAAGTCCAAGCAGCTTTAATCCAGGCACACAGCAGGAATTCCACCCACTATAATCTAAGGAGAAAACCGGCGGAATTCAACATTGGAGATATTGTTTGGAAACGCACGTTCTTTCAGAGTGATAAGGATAAATATTTTTCAAAGAAACTAGCACCGAAATATATTAAGTGTAGAATCACAGGGAAACTTTCACCTCTGGTCTATTCAGTGGAAGATATGAATGGACGAGACTTAGGTACCTGGCACATCAAAGATTTTAAATTAACTAATTATAAAGAATAATGATCACAATCTAATAATAACAATAAATAAAACAACAAAATATTACAGCAAAAATCATAACTAAGTAAGATAATGATTAATAACAACGTAAATTACTTAATTGTTACTATTATTATTGTTATTATTATATTTCTTTTTTTAAAGACTATTATTGGTCCAGAATACCTACCAATTTTAATCGGATTTTATCCCTTTAGGGGCAAAATCCTTCCGTGACGAGCGGGGTAATGTAACCATTTACATTTCTATTAAGTGATTTATCGATAATCGTTGTAAGTCTTAATATCGATCGATATCGATAATCGAATCCTGGCAGCCCTACGCACCCTAGATGCATAGCTGCGCTTGGTATAGCTATACGCGGATTGGAAGTGGCTGGCCAACGGCGACGGACGGTTCCCGATCGTACTTGCGTGAAGTTGTGTCCCTTCTTACCAACACCGCAGGCGCTAACTAAACGATCGCGGACGTTAATTACTTTAAATATTTTATTTTAAATCTAACTTGCAAAACGAATTCGGCCAGTTTTGGTTTTTAACTGTGTGTCGGTGATATTCCCCTACTTGGGGAGCAACCTTTGGATTAGAACATATTGGCTGGTAGGAAGGAACCTGGCCGGTCTCCTCTGAAGAGTATCAAACGTCCACCTACCTGGTCATCGAAATACGGATCCCGTACCCTGGACGTGACGCCGTCCTGCATCTACCTACCTGGTCGTCATCACCCGCCACCGTCGTCGCTATCCGTCGCGTCGTCGTGCTGTCTTCATTGGTCGGCTCGCAGGGAAGTGCTTAGATTAATGAAAGTGACGAAAGCGTAGCTATAGGCATTTGTGAACCCTTTTATCAAGGTTATTATTAAAGAACCATCCTTTATTATTATTCTACCTACTTGTTTTACTGCTCGTAGTTTACCCTCTGTAGGCTCTTCAAGCTACGGGACCCTTGTCCCGTTACAAGTCCGACTCGCACTCGGCCGGTTTTTTTACGATACAAGATAAAGATAAATTATGTATTCCACTTGTAATTCTTTATCTGCATTCAAATGTATGTTCTGTTTTGGTGTGCAATAAAGTATAATTGAATTGAATTGTATTCCACCTTTTTTTAGCGAATTTAGGTCAAGAGAAGAATACTACAGCGTGCAAAGTCAGAAATTGCAAGCAGAAGTGAACGCGCACTTATATTCAGTATCGCAGAGACTACCACATTTGTCCTACAGCCCTATAGGGCGGCACAATGAGTGGGATAAACATGACCCTCATAAACCCCTCCAACCCGACTCCAAGGAGAGTAATAGTTCGGATTCTTTGGAAAAAAGTGTCATGGGTGAGTAAGCACAGCATGCGTAGCATGCTACACGTGATACGGCTGTATCACGTCTTTTATCTCGTTCGTTCGCGCGCAAATAGAAAGAGCGAAGGTGTGATAGCGCTGTATCACGGTGGCATGCTACCTATGCTGCATGCGTAGCATGCTACACGTGATACGGCTGTATCAAGTCTTTTATCTCGTTCGTTCGCATGCAAATAGAAAGAGAGCGAAGTTGTGATAGCGCTATATCACGGTATCGTGCTACCTATGCAGGTCATTATTTTATATCGCACCTGTTCCCTCCACTCCCATGGATACGTGCTTAACAATATAAGTTATATTGTGTCTCGTTCACTGTCCATGAAAAGATAGTTGGTAGTGGAGCATATTTTAAGACCACCCTGAAAGTGATTATGTTTGAGTTTATCATCATAGAGTACCTAGGTCATCAAAAAGTTATATTGTTTCGAAGTTTTATAATGTCACCCTAGGTTCACAAATGTTGTTAAGCCTACACTACATTCTCACCGAGAACAGACGAGGAACAGACGAGAAAGCTGAGAACTAGAGTGTGGATGACCTTCATTGTTCTCGCGTCGTCATGAGCCGTTGTAATTTTTACTTGGAAGTTCTAACCGAGAGTGTAGTGCCTGCTTTAAATGGAAGAATTCTTAAATAACGGCGAATGTTTGCAGGTTCAAACCTCAGCAGTTGCTCCAATCAGACCGGTTCAAGCAGCATAGCGGCAGGATCCTTCAGCACCACGGAACCAATCACTAGCGGCGGCAGTTCGTCCAGCAGCGCCATCTCACCACCTCTACCTGGTAAATATTCTTCTCCGATCTTTACCGTTGTAGAATCGAGATATCGTCAGTTTTAACTAGTTTTAAATAGCTGTTCCTACGCATAGACGTGACGACGTGACCAGGTACGTCTACTTCAGGACCATAAACGGGATCCCGAAGGTTACGATAATCTTCCCAAGTCGCAGTCAGAGTGTAGGTATTTATTCGGTTCTTGATTAACGACTAAACCCTGCTACCCTTTGATTAAACTATATCAAACTCAAAATGCTACCAATCAAATAATTTTTAATAATGACCACCATTATTAACATTACAAACTGAAAGGCCTTTCCCTCTCGTGTGAATTCTCTACTCGTACGCGACGCGCCTTCGCTGCTTAGAAAATGTTATCTTGCCGCGATACTATAGAAAAAACCTAGTCACGCGCAAGTAGTAAAATCATACTAGCGAGAGATTCTGTTGTTCCCTTCTATCCTGTAACTATCTTGCTAGTTCGAAGTCTGTACCCTGTAGTTATTTAATGTAGTATTTTACAAAATCCATTCCCAGGCTCATCAGGCAGCACAGCATCATCCTCAACGGTATCCTCGAACCCAGTGACCTGTGTGTACCTAATGTCACGCACAGCCGTCATGGTGGAGATGAGTTCCGAGGAGGTGCCGTCCTGCGTAACGTCAGCGAGGTTCCTGAACGCTATCCTCGCTACCGAAGAGTTGGGGCTGACGCAGCCGAGCACGAGGAGTCTGGCTGCGAGTGTGTTCGCGTTGTGGATGTGCAGCCCGCTGCTGGGTAAGTTGCTACAGGCAAGAGAGATGAAACGCGAGATGCCGTCTGCGTGACGTCATCGTCATTATAAAACAGTTCCGTGGCTGACTGACTGACAGACAACTCACAGCCTAAACCGCTGAAGATAGAAACATGAAATTTGCAATACATATTCTACAGAGGATGGGTGCACTAAGAAAGGATTTTTCGAAAATGGTTGCAACGTGCTGTTGATGTTTCTGACCGCCGAATGTTTAAAGGGATCCCAAATCACTTCTCAGACTTCTATCACTGACACAGGAAATCCCTAAGTGTCAGTTATTGTTATCGTCTATTAATAATACAATCTAATAAACGAATTAAATTATGCTGACAACGTGAGTAACATTCCTAAATATTTCAGAAATCCAACTCAAACCGCACCACTGTCCATGGCGGATATGGTCTGGTTGGCAGAAGCTACTACAGAGATACGGGCACGGATCTGAGAACAGAAGAGCTCGAGACCAACCGGTGCTGAGGCTGCAGAGAAACGTGTTCTTTCCTAAACACTTGGAGGAAGGTATCAAGTAAGTGTTGATAAAGTTTATCGTACCTACAGACTCTTGAGCTTCATAACATACTTAGTTCTAAATCAGAAATCCTATTCAGCGAACTAGAAGTTATTAACGTAGTACCTACCTTGAGTTTCAGTGTTCAATACAAACTATGAGTTAATCTTTAGAGCGTCTGATCGTCCAAATTTACCCAGCCGTATATTTAAATCTTGTTAATAATAAAAGGCATACAATTTTATAACGCTATTAAAAGGTCCAGGAGCTTTATAATTATGTATATTTAAAATGTGTATGCTTTTTCTAATAAACAAAATGAAAATGTACGGCCAGATAAATTAGGGCGTGTAAACGCTCTGAATGTTAACCCTAAATAGTTAGTCTTGGGTACAGCTGTTAACTGCCTGATGATGAAGGTCAAGGAATATACTACTCTCTACCGAGAGATGAAGGTCGTCAACACAAAATTCTCTGCCATCATATTTTGACTATTGGCTCCTTAATTTTGTCTACTAACTAAATTGTAAAGGTTTACTAAATTATGTTATTTGAAGTCCAGTCAGATTTATTATAATCCTTTTCACTTTAGGGACTCCCGTATTCAAGAGCTGCTTTACGAAGAAGCTCGCTACAACGTTGTGACAGGACGGTATCCTTTGGAGAGCGCGCAGGCTGTTATGCTAGGAGGTCTGCAAGCGAGGATCCAACTTGGACCTTATGATCCTCATCGCCACACTGCTAACTTCTTCAGGTAATGTACCTACTGCCGCCCGCGAGCTAATATGAAGCTGTTTTTCTTGTTAGATATCTATTTTGTGATATTAATATGATCCGTTGTTGCACCGCGTACAGAGAGAACCAGGACAAGTACCTGCCGCAACACGCGCGGTCGGGTCGGTGGGCGCAGCTGCTGCCGGCGGGGCGCAAGGGCAGCCCCGAGGCGAGGCTGCTGGAGCAGGCGCAGCGCCCTCCCGCGGCGCCCCCCAGGAAGCTGCGCCACAAGTACCTGGCTCACACTAGGACGCTGCCTACTTATGGGTTAGTGTTGATAAACGCGCAGGCGCTGCCGGAAGCGATTGAGCTGAATCTGGAACGATCCTGGATGGACCACGAATAAACCAAGTAATAGATATCGAATATTATTTGAGTGATTGTTATTGATTCAAATTTTGGCTCTATTTAACTTTAAAATACGAAGATTCGACACAGCTAGAAAGTGATTTTTTCCTAGGGAGTGTCAAAATATCCCTACATAACGAAAGCTTCATACAAGCGGCCGCTGTGTCGGTGAACTCACACATAGCGCGCGTAAGAGGACGTACGAACAGGTACGCTATACCCCGGCTCAGTGTGCGCATCTGTTCGTACGTCCTCTAACGCGCGAAAATTATCGGTAATAATGCAGTGGTACGGAACCCAAAGTGCGCGAGACCGACTCGCACTTGGCCGGGTTTTTTTTACATCTTAAATAGGTATCGAAGTTGAAGCTATTTCTTCATAAACCTTTTTATGGCTTTTCAGCGCCGCATTCTTCCAAGGCCAGATCGAGCAGCCAGTTCGTAGCCTGACCAGTCTGCTGACCCATGAAGACATTCCCGTTCTGGTCGCTATCAACTCCAATGGCGTCTATGTCATTGACGATACTGAGAGTGTTAGTATTCTATATTCATTTCGATGAACCGTGTTGGATCATAGTTTTAACGCTATATTTACCCGTGGTCACTGCACCAGAGGCCGCTATTCAACTAGGATGGGCTGCTTTCGAGAAACTCCGTCATGTATTTGCCTCGGTCCTACCACAATGCCTCAAAACGAAGATGTTTAATCAGTGCGCCCTTCCAGTGATGACATATGGTGCGGAAACGTGGACCCTGACGATAGGACTAGATCATCAATTTCAATTGCTCAGCGATATATGGAGAGAGCTAAGCTCTGCGTTTCTCTGAGAGATCACATCAGGAATGAGGTGATACGTCAGAGAACTAAAGTGGTTGACATAACCCGGAAAATTAGGGAGCTGAAGTTACTGGGCTGTTCATATCTGCCGAAGAACTGACAACCGATAGGGTTGTCAGAGTTCTAGAGTGGAGACCACGAACTGGCACGCGTAGTGTGGGACGCCCTGCTGCCCTCTGGATAGACAACCTGAAAAGGGTGGCAGGGAGCGACTGGATGAGGAAGGCCGTGGATAGTTTTTTGGTGCGCCTTGGGAGAGGCCTATGTTCAGCAGTGGACAATGATAGGCTGATGATGATGACTACACTGGAGTGTGCTTCAACTATGACTTGATATACCTATTTTAATGTTTAGGTATGTGAACTCATGGAATTAAAGTATACATCCTCCAAGATGGAATGGAAGAAGATCAAAATGTTCTTCAATTATCGATTCTGAAGAAATGCTTTTCAGAGTTTGCCTAATCACTGATCTTTTGTCGATCGATGAAGATGCCCTGGGTCTTTTCCGCGTTGACATTTATCAACTGCATGTATTATCAACAGACGGTACTCCTGGGACTCCTGTACGAGGAGCTGTCTTGGGATATCGGTCTGCCGTCGGACGACAACGAAGACTGTCTGCCCTGCCTCTTCCTACAGTTCATGGTCGTCGAGAACGGACTGCGGGTTTCTAAAATATTACAGGTAACTTGTAGCAGCCATGTTTCCTGCCAAGCAAGACGGTAATACATTTCCGTGTGGTCTCTTCGTCCGATCGGTTGAAGAACTTTTAATTCTGCAAGTCAAGCACATATCCCTGAGATATGTGGGATTTGTCTACACTCCTGAATTCCTGTATTACTGTACTGATTATTAATGACTTTTGCTGGTGACTTCATGTGCGTTGACCTCACAAAGTCTCCTGGGTGAATCCAGTACACTACATTTTGTGTGTCAATCATCAAAACATCGTCAGAAACTTTCATATTTATAATAAAGCCTGACCACAAAAATAAGAAACCTGCTTTGGTGGTGCTACAATCGACTTATTACCTTTAATAACCTTTAAGGTGCACTTCCGATGCCAGCGGCCGATGCGACTGACGCGTGGTTCCGTCATATGCCATATGTCTATCGCATCGGCCGCGCACGTCTGACGCACGCGTCAGTCGCTGGTATCGGAAGCGGCGTCATACGTTTTCATAGTAACTAGTATAGCAGCATCGGCCGTCGGCCGCGAGCCGCGAGTCGCACAGTGTCGCGCGACATTGTTTCAAGTACAAAAACTAGTTCCAATAATTTTCCGCAACATGGCGAGCTATTTTATTTTTCGAAGTAGGAAGCGGGATTCAGTGGCGGATCCAGAATTTATTTGGGGTGTTGAGAGAAGTTTCCTTTCCCGTATCCGCCACTGATTAGGATAATAGGATTAGTTTATCAGTTTCAGATGGATATTCCAGAATACCTATGCTATATTTAGATACCCCCTTGGAGAGATGGTCGCGAGCACATGTTATGGTAATATGTTGTGTATTGCAGGTATTCTCAAGGCAGGCGATAATGATGGACACATTGATAGAGCACTTCGCGGGGGAGTACCGCAAGAGACTCGGCCAGGAGACGCCGAGCGACCACGCCAACTACGACTACCATTCTGGTGAGAAAACACTGACTGTGGCAGCTTTTACACAACTATTTTACACAGGGTGTAAGTGAAGACAGTTTTTAAAGGCATTACTTTAAATTGTTATTGTAATCATGATACTGAACAATATCATTCCGGTGAGGAAACGCTGCGTTGTAACTGTTTTAGAGCTTTTACATCAGTTTTTATACAGAGTATAAGTATGTAGTTCTAAATACTCTTTATTATACTGTGTGTATAAGTGACAGTTGCATTACTTTACGGTGATTGTACTCATGATATGGCACAACTTTCTCCAAGGAACCTAAGGGAAATTTGCAATATAAATAAAGTTTTCATATAAAATGGTTTTGTATTGCCATTACAGAAGTTTGTAACTTAGAAGATAATTTGATTCTGGTTGGACGAAACCTACTACGTTGCGAACTTTAGAATAAACTTGTTTTTGTACTTTATTAATCTTAACTATTATAAAACTGTAACAGAAGTGTGTCTGTATATTGATGATACATTTACAAAAAAAAGACGACGATGTGATTTTTTGGTGTCCATGACTCCAAATCAACCTTTATTTTAGAATTATTGTTGGTCTGTTTGTGTTTGTTTGTGCGAGCATCACGCGAAAACTACTGAACCGATTTTGATGAAACTTTTTTTGTTTGATAGCTTATGATCTGACTTATAATCTGGTATATAATTTGTGCGGACGAAGTAGCGGGATAACTCTAGTTGTTTATATTTTGTTCATGAATTTCGTTTCAAATACTCCACGTGTATCTATTTTCACATTTAAATACTAATTCATAACTTTTTTAAACCTCCTAATTCTTTCTAGATTCAGGCAGCATATCCCTCCCACCGCTATCCCGTCCGGACTCGCCACAGAGGCGGCTAGCGAACAAACTGTCAAGACTAGCGCTAGCGACTCATGATGGTCGAGGCAATCTACTCGGAGGGGCCGGCGATTGGAACACTGACCTTAACCATCCCCAGCCTTCTTGGATACTGCCCAAACATTAGACTAGGCAATATAGACCTAAAGGCAAAATGATTTGAGATCAAGCTAATATCACGCCTATCACTTGACTCATGATGGTCGAGGCAATCTACTCGGAGGGGCCAACGATTGGAACACTGACCTTAACCATCCCCAGCCTTCTTGGATACTGCCCAAACATTAGACTAGGCAATATAGACCTAAAGGCAAAATGATTTGAGATCAAGCTAATATCACGCCTATCACTTGACTCATGATGGTCGAGGCAATCTACTCGGAGGGGCCAACGATTGGAACACTGACCTTAACCATCCCCAGCCTTCTTGGATACTGCCCAAACATTAGACTAGGCAATATAGACCTAAAGGCAAAATGATTTGAGATCAAGCTAATATCACGCCTATCACTTGACTCATGATGGTCGAGACAATCTACTCGGAGGGGCCAACGATTGGAACACTGACCTTAACCATCCCCAGCCTTCTTGGATACTGCCCAAACATTAGACTAGGCAATATAGACCTAAAGGCAAAATGATTTGAGATCAAGCTAATATCACGCCTATCACTTGACTCATGATGGTCGAGGCAATCTACTCGGAGGGGCCAACGATTGGAACACTGACCTTAACCATCCCCAGCCTTCTTGGATACTGCCCAAACATTAGACTAGGCAATATAGACCTAAAGGCAAAATGATTTGAGATCAAGCTAATATCACGCCTATCACTTGACTCATGATGGTCGAGGCAATCTACTCGGAGGGGCCAACGATTGGAACACTGACCTTAACCATCCCCAGCCTTCTTGGATACTGCCCAAACATTAGACTAGGCAATATAGACCTAAAGGCAAAATGATTTGAGATCAAGCTAATATCACGCCTATCACTTGACTCATGATGGTCGAGGCAATCTACTCGGAGGGGCCAGCGATTGGAACACTGACCTTAACCATCCCCAGCCTTCTTGGATACTGCCCAAACATTAGACTAGGCAATATAGACCTAAAGGCAAAATGATTTGAGATCAAGCTAATATCACGATGACTTCATGATGGTCGAGGTAATCTACTC
Organism: Agonopterix alstromeriana; assembly: GCA_963924505.1. Lineage (NCBI taxonomy): Eukaryota > Metazoa > Arthropoda > Insecta > Lepidoptera > Depressariidae > Agonopterix > Agonopterix alstromeriana. The sequence continues at coordinate 12,050,753 of OZ004679.1, read as the reverse complement.
GGAGGCACCGGGGATTGGAACACTGACCTTAACCATTCCCAGCCTTCTTGGATACTGCCCAAACATTAGACAAGGCAATATAGACCAAAATGATTTGAGATCAAGCTAATATCACGCCTATCACTTGACTCATGATGGTCGAGGCAATCTACTCGGAGGCACCGGGGATTGAAACTTAACTATCAGCAGCCTTTTTGGATACCTACTGCCCAAATAGTAAACGAGGCAATCTAGACCCTAATCTAGACTAATAAAATGATGGGTAGTCAGAGATATTCGGAAACGTCAGAATATCCACATTTCACTAGTAGTACCGAAACTATGTCCAGTGTGACGGGGAGTGAGCCCGTCGCCACTTGTAATGGACAGTGGGTACCATACATCCCTCGAAATTGAAGCACGCTGGTTTTCTCACGATGTTTTCCTTCACCGAAAAGACGGCGGTGTTACAAATAGTACATACAATCCGGAAAACTGATCGGTACAACTCGGCCTGGACGGGGATCGAACCATCGCCACCTGCGCGGCAGGCATGGTTACTTGCCACTGGACCACCACAGCTGCTAATAAATAAATGAATTAAACTTCATATTGGACTAGCTTATAGATATCGAGGCAATCTTTTAGGTGTAACCGGGGATTGGAACACTGATCTTAATCAGACCCTACCACGACTAGCGCTAACAAATCATGATGTCAGAGGCAATCTGCCTCGGAGGAGACATGTAAAGTAATACAATTTTCCGACTGAAATTATACAGTGAATCTCTTTAATTAGTTTGTATTGTATATTGCTTTTGAATTAAGAACTCATTAAGAATTGTGATAAATACTAAAATAAAACTATTATTAAAAACTGTTAAAGATATTTTATTAATTTGGTGCATGACTTGTGTGAATATAATAAATTTTATTGAAAACTCAACAATTTAACAAACGTGAACACCACAAATGTTTTTAAAACATTAATATATAAACTATGTATTTATGGGTAGTTTTAAAACAGATTTAATTAAATCGTAAATAACTACAAGTTAACACAGAATGTCAAAAACAGGTTTGCACGATGTCTATGATTTTGGTAACTGAATTAATGACGCCATAGAACCGTTTTTGGAAACTAATCGGTAGAAAAAAATTTCGAGCTCTGTGAATAATTGTGAATCTAAAGTGAAATCGTTGATAATTTGGTGAAATATACTAACACTATTTCATAAAATTATCCACGATTTCACGTTAGATTCACAATTATACACAGAGCACGAATTTTTATCCTGTCGATAAGTTATCAAAAGAGGTTTCATTTGACAACTCATGTCAGTTCCTCTAGTAAGGTATAGTAACTTTATGCCGTGGGGTATTTATTTAACAGTGTCAACTCGAGGCAGGCCTACTGACCTCCACAACACCTAAAAACTTATTTAACGTGATAATAGGACCTCAAACGGTTGTACTCCTTCAGGAGCGGGTGTTTGTCCAGGTACTCGACCACTGCTCGGTAACGAGGCGCCGAGAGATCCTTGTGTCTTGTCAGCCTCACCTCTAGAGCGTGCACTTGGAACGCCAACTCAGCACTGCAAATTCAATTTTATGCGTAATAAAACATAAAGTACGTAAATAGTGGGGTAGACCAAACTGAACAACTTTCACTACGGAGGCAACGTAGAAAAAATTAAAAAATTCTGTCCCACATGACAAAGAAGTAACAAACCTCGTAGCAAAGTACGCGCTCTCCTTTTCAGGCGTGAGAATGAATTGATTTGCCAGATACCATAACCTTTTGCTCTTATACTCTGCATTTAGCTGTAAAAAGAACCAACGTGCTAATTGTCAAGATACACAAAACAAAAGCGAAAAATCAAAACAAAGCACTTTGAACCTATCAGTGTTAAATCTTTTATTAGATACACGATGAGTATAAATCTTGTATAAGATACAAGATGAGTATTTTATATGAACAAGATTTTACACTGATCTTGTATCAGATACAAGATTTAAAACTGATATAGGTTCTAATTCCAAGTTCAAGAAGTTATTATGTTTTTATATGACACTTTACGCGGTTTTCACAATGCTAGTTACGCGCTATTGCACTATCCCGGACGAAGTATATTCCCATTACCGTGTCAAACCTCTCCTGTACGAGGACCTGCCTCGCGAGCTGCTTAGCCCTGAAGTCATTGATACACTGCTCCCTGACCAGGGTGGCTTCCTTGATGGTAAGCGGAGCCCCGATGGAGCGGACTGAGCCAAACATTCTGGCAAGGTAAGGAGCCAACGGGTCGATTTCTGCTTCCTTCTCACGTTCTGATATTTCGGCTTTTTGTTGTTCCTGGAAGTCAAGATGTTGAATCAGGATTGTATTCTATTCCATTCAAAGGACAGTATTAGGGTGCTGCCTGTCCACTGAAGTAGAGCGAGGCTACGGAGTGGAGAAACGAGGGAATTTTGGCCAATAGGATTGCATAAAGAGGATTGTAAGATGTACTTATAAGGATAGATGGATAGAAATCACAATAAATGAAACCCCCTCATATTTTAATGACAATTTGGTATTGTTTCAGAAAATTGTATTTGTTTTGAGGGGGTGCTAACTCAGGCTACCTCTGGTCTGCTTCTGGTTCCTTTGGAAGAGTTTGGAGGGAACAGCAGTGGGTATGGGCCAGTGTACCCTGGGCGTATGTCAGTGACTTCTTCCGGTGGGAACTTACTGGTTTACGGCAAAATTCTTGACTTGGGGGGTGGGCGATTCTCCACGTTTTCTTCTCATAGCATAGGGCACAGTGGGAAACTTTACCAAACAATAGCAAGTACCTACTTGTGTTCTATTACTTACCACTAACACGACAGAGCCACAATTCTAAAAAAAAGAATTTCTTAAGAGGGTAGGATCTCCGAAAAGTTTCACCGACCTGTTCCTTATACCCTTCTTGAGCAGCGGCATTCATCTCGGTGTTGAAGAGCGACACGAACAGTTCCGGTTCCGTCAGCTCCTTGTGCCTCTGCTTCAGGTAGCCGTTGACATCAGTCTCTCGGTCCCTGATGTGCTTCGTGGTTTTGTACTCCAGGTCCATGTTGTCGCACAGGGACAAGTAGATGTTGAGCGGTCGAGGTACTTGCCCACACGGGTCAGCCTACAAGAATTAGAGGTAGACTGACAAAAATCTGCCAGTAGTATGATTTCTGTACGTGACATGTCTTCACTGTTTACAAAAGGACCCATTATACTTCCCACGCTTTTCAGAGATCAAAAGCCTCGCTTGCCGCGACATGTAGTATGGAAAAAGCCCAGTCGCGCGCAAAAAGCGCAGTTGTGCATGTGTAGCAATAGCATTTTCATTCTCCTCATAGTTTTGGGTTAAAACCAGTAACTTTTTGTTTGCATTGGTAATTTATATTGTAATGAGAGCGCCTCTGAACTGTAAAATGACTCTTAAAGCGTAAAGAGAGGAGAATTTAGAGATGACGCGCTGGTGTCTGGACAATCAAAATTAGATACCTACACTGAAAAAAATGATTAACCGAATTTAACCAAATGTTTTATTTAATTTAACCAAAATTGAGTAACATTTAACCGAACTTTAGAGACTATCGAACTACTGAAATGTAATATCTAACTAAAAGCTGGCAAAATGTAACAAGAGTTCGGTTAAACTTAATAAAACATTCGGTTTAATTTAACAGAAAAAATTATGCGGATAAACACATGTTCAGAGTACGAATCATGGATACAAAAAAATTTTCTCTTTCTACTTACAATATACCCTGCTGTCTTTTCAGGGTAGAAAAGTATTTTCCCACCGGTCTCCGCCAAATTGGGCTTAACGAAGCTCCTAGAGTCATTTGTAACAAAGTTGTAACCGTAGTGGTAAAGAAGTTCGATGGTATTGTCCTGAAGATGGAAGATTTTCTTCCAGACATCTTCCGCTGCTGGGACATCTATGTTGCGACTATAGACCTCTACTACATCTTTCAACTGACGTTTTGGTTCAATTTTGTTGGGTTCCGTGTACGTTATATTCCGAGATTCCAGTCTGAAATTGGATTGATAAGGATTTGATGGATAAGGTCGTGCTATTCTTTATATTCGGTGCCGTATTAAAAATACTGAGACGGACAAGATCTCACAGAATATAGCCTTACCTAATTTCCTCGAAAATGTGTTAAAAGGCAGACTTTTAGAATCCAAATGAAACGAAGGACAATGGACCTACAGCTTTGGTGCCATAATAATAAATGTTTATTTAGACAAGTCCTAACAGAATATATAATTTTTTTTGGCCGGCAATTTCTTTTGACATGCCACTTTCAAGTTCACGTTCGAGTTTGTGCTTTACAGAATAGCATTGCAAAATTTTAATAGTAAAATTAAATGCGCAACGTATCAAACCCCCCTTTGATATTTAACGCACTTAATTTTACTATAAACATTTTGCTTCAGACCCTCAAACATAACCACAGTCACAGAATAGGTAATAGTATACAGTTCTACATACAGAACGGCCACTCCCCGCCCCCTCTGACTTCAGATACCCCACCTCACCTCACCCTTTCTGGGAAACTTGAGGGAAGCCGAGCAAGGGAATGCAGTCAGGCGCGCGCACCCGTTAGATTTGGTTACATAAAATTGAGTCTTTTCAGTGCATAAAAACGTTGAAAAATAACACTAAATTCACATTTTCAGTAATTCTTTAGCTCAAATACTATTTTTAATAACAGAACGAACAATAAAAAGTAACGAAATGTAGATGATGTTCATACGATGCGTGGTAAGTCAACCCTACAATTATATCAAAGACAATTTGCACCAAGACCGCATCTGCGAACGCCATCATGTCAAATCCAAAACATTGTATGAAGTGCCGGACCTGTGCCACAGTCACTATGAACTAGACTTACTTGTCCTCTCTATCAGTGTAATGCTCGTCGAAAGTGAGAGGAGTGCAAACTATTTTAGTGAGGTGGTCCAACCGAGCGTAGTAGTTAAACACTAACGTCCTGTTTCCTTCAACGCTTGTCTGTGGTGCATCCATTGAGTATGTGTGGGCTGTTCAACAGAAACCATAGAGTAAAAAAGTAAGAAGAGTGCTATACTCCACCGTGGCGTACACCGGAATAAGCTCAACATTCCGTCTCACAGATGGCGCTGACTCTTTGCCCGCGAGTAGATGCATTGGAATGCCGAAAAATAATGTTTTATTACTTTTTTAAAACCTGTTTGATATCTTAAATACTACAATGAAATACATTTTTGAATATCTTTAAAAATAACTGAAATATAAGTGTTAAAAATGTACTATTAGAGCGAGAGGCCTATAGGGTCCTTCTTAATATGATGACACTTTTTTAACCGGATAATCCGACCATCAAACTGAACAACTTTATCTATGGGACCAACATCGAAATCGCGAAAAAAAATCTGCTGTTCCATACATTTGGCTCAAGTAGGTTTCCATTTTTGTATAAAACAGCAGTTTTTTGCTACGCGATTTCGATGTTGGTGCCATAGAGAAAGTTGTTCAGTTTCACGGTCTGATTATCCCCTTAATAATCCCCCCAGCATATAAAGAACCCTATATGCGCTCAAAGTAAAAAACAGAGCATGCCCCCTGCCCCCCCCCCTCCCCTACTTTTATCAATACTGTCGTAAAAAATCTGTAACTATCTGTACTGTAATCTTCAATATTGTGATAAGGGCGCCACTGAACGGTAAAATTACTCTTAAGAGCGACATAATCATCTTAAAATTATGAACTCACTGATCAGATGATCGCTGCGACCGGTGTCGAAATTTTCTTCTATCTCATTTGTCACGTGGTCTATTTTTACGCGTATCATTTTGTCCTCTCTATTTGAGTAAAATTCATGACTGGAAATGTAAATAACTTAAATTATACACATTTTAATTTCATAAATTGGGTCGAAAAATTTCCAAAATCGCGTTACACAATTAATGGACGCCCCTGATTGAACCCATGAGGATGATTTCGAACTACTGAACCGATTTTGATGAGACTTTTGTTTGATAGCTTAATGAATAGAAAAAAAAAAACTTGTATATAATTTGTGCGTCACGACGTCGCGGGTAAACTCTAGTCTAAACTATTATAAACTTGTAATGGGAGTGTGTTTGTACATTGAAGATATTTACAAGAAAAATATTACGATAAGGTTTTTAGGTGTCCCTGACTCGAAATCTACCTTTTTTTAGAAATTTTGTCGGTCTGTTTGTTTGTTCGAGCATCACGCAAAAACTACTGAACCGATTTTGATGAAGCTTTTTTTATTTGATAGCTTGTGATCTGACTTAAAATCTGGTGTAGAATTTGTGCGGACGACGTCGCGAGTAAAATCTAGTAATGTATAATTTTGATAACATACGTAACCAAAGGTATGGTGCGTGCGTAATCCTGGAAGACTTTGATCCTGGAGACGATGCCGTCCCGCTGAGAATACCGGGAGAACTTCTCCTGGATGACCTTCTTGTAGTGAATCTCCTTGTGGCTACCGGGGTACCTCTGCTCGAATTCTGAAGACATTGGTTTCTTGAGGGTATCAAATTAAAGGTACTTAAGTTTTTGACTACCAAATGACCAACAAACAATGGAAAATCTATTGTTATTGTTACAGAAGTGCTATTTTTAAATTATGAGATTCAAAATCGTGTTCGAATGATGCATAATATCCATAGTAATTTTGGCATCTCCGTTATATTGGGGATTCCTAATCTTACAAATCTCCTAGAAGGAGCGGCCCGTATCGCACTACCACACTGACTTAATTAATACGTCGTAATATACAGTCGCAGTTGTAGGCTATGGCTTCCTGGATCCCTTCTGGATCCACTCCTGGACTCAAGAGACTACATTCTACTATGAGAAGAAGAGTCTAAGTATATTATAGTTTAGTAGTACCAGTTTTACCTATAACGCTTACGGATGTACACAAAGAGACACATCAAGCTACACATAACGTATAACTTGATGTGTCGCCGTGTATACCTGCGCAGTTGACTATTATTAAAACTGCGCAAACCAATCACGATCTACAGGTTACCAGCCAAAAATGATCTGCTTCTATTGGTCAATAAAGTTCGCGCCTGACGCATGACCGACTCTATCTTCATTTGGTCAATCGGTCATTAGACTGCACGGCAATCAATTTCCCTCTTTAACAGCAGACCTATAAGGTCGATTCCTATATTATGAAATGGTTACGACGCGTCGGGAAATGTTAGTCTCTGTCTGCGCGAACGAAGATTGGCGAGCGGAATTATTTTCCTGGTATTGTACCAACCTTCAGCAGTGATGTCCAACTTCTCAACCCAACTAGCAGGCATGTCCAGATGTTTCTCAGTAGACACAGCAGTTTTCTTGTGATAGTCGATGCCGACGAGCAATCTCCTGTGGAAGGGCTCCCCGGCCAGCAGGTGCTCCCAGTGGTTCAGGTCGCTCAGGTCGTAGCTTATTGAGCTAAGATTTGCACCTTCCGCTACGGCTTGGAGGTTCGCCTGGTGTTAAGAAGAACGATACTAAGAAATACAGTATTGCTCAGAGAGTAGCTACTACTTATTAAAGCCTGACCAGCATGCGTAGCATGCTACACGTGATACGGCTGTATCACGTTTTTTACGCGCAAATAAAACTTTACTCGGCGTCTTCCGAGTAAATCCGTTTTCACACAAAATCATTTGAGAAACTATTTTTTGTTGTTGATAAACATTACATATCTAAATACGACATTTTATCCAAACCCGTTAAAGCCATTTCCGAATTTAATAAACCGAAAGTTTTCTTTTAATTGTTATCTATACAACGTGTTAGTGAATAAGCGCATAACCTCATACACCCCAACAGATTTTTAACGAAATAATTGCATTGAAACAATAATTTTATTAATTTATTCATAAAGTTAATAAATAAGTGAATAATTTAAAGTTATTCGCATTTTAAGCTTTCATGCAAAACGATTTGTTATTATTTCAGCAATGAATGAAATTGCTAGCGTGCTCATGGATACATTTTAAGAATCTTGTTTTGGTACCTATAGCACTATAGCCCCGGAACTTTTTAATTACCAAAAAGATTACCGATTGCCGTTTAGATATTGTTGTAAGGTACGAAATTACTAATATAAAACTAAGTCTTACAGATCACAACCAGCCGCAAGAAAAAAAAATGAATTTTTAAATTGTGAGTATACCGTTTTTTTCTATACTGTCATATTCTTCGCTTTAGTTCATTACCCATACGTAATAGTAAGACTGTCTATAGTTGCCATACAAACCTATAAGTCCAAATGAAAAGGTAAATTTTAATCAATCTTATAGCTTTGTATGGCAACTTTAGACAGGCTTACTGTTGCCCGAGCGGATAGACCAATACATGCCAATACTTACATAATAATTCTCATGATTATAAACGCAGTCAATATGTTGGTACTGCTCCGCGTCCAGGGGGTACCGCTTGCCCTCGCTGGGCTCGATGAAGAACGGCTCCTCAACACCCATGCACCCTGGCAGGAGCAGCACCCATGCGTGGGTGCGCCACTCGTCCATCTCGTCTGGAGGTGGTAGTTCTAGCTCCTGTGCAAATATTTTATGGGTGCTAATCATTGACCATCAAAATAATGGACGCCCGGTAAAGTCCAAAATTCTCGAAAAAAGTGTCCGAGACTAACCTACACAAACCTAAGTACGCGTATACAGGGTGAAATTGATATCATTAGCATCCTTTTAAACTAAAAGCCTATCCATTAAACTGAAGAACTTTTACTATGGGAGCAAACAGATCGGAGTATAAAAAAAATCTGTTGTTCCATACTAAACTGCAATGCCTACTAAACTCAATCAAATGAATGCAACAGCAGATTTTTTTTTTGCTCCGATCTATTTGCTCCCATAGTAAAAGTTGTTCAGTTGGATGACATGGTAGACTCTTAATTTAAAAAGGATACTAATGATATCAATTTCACCCTGCAATATAAACATTGAAATTGTTGAAATTCTTTTTCATTTACTTGCGTAGTTTTTATTTTACCTTATCGCGACACAGCACGCGTGCGCACAGTCGGCCGGTCAAACTAAGACTGTCGCGTAATTGGTTCTCTTTATACGTTTTGGTGCTCTTTTGGTTCGGACACTTCGGACTTCGGACTACGTTCAGTAGTTGGTAAGTCAATGGTGATAATGCTATTAACACGACTTCTATTTAATAACATTATTCTGCTCTAAACAACGACATTGTCCTCTGCATCTAAAAAATACTAACTTATCCAATATGTATCTTCGATGTAAGCTACTCTGTAAACACGAAACCACGTTAGTTATTTTACAGCATCTAAATTTGAGACATATTACATTCAAGCAGTAAACTTCTAAAATATTTATAAATTATGACACCAACAAAGTAATTCCATCGACTTCTAATTTTATAAGTCATTACATGTTATTATTACAACCGTTGTTAGATATTACCACAGATATTACGTAGTACGTTACGATGTTACATATAGTTCGTAGTCGACGAATAATCGTGGCTACTCTACGTAAGTTCGTAGCTAACGGAAGTTTTCAAAATTAGAAGAGTTAGAATTTAGTAGACTACGAATCGTAGTCTACGTAAGATTGTAGATTATGAAAGATCGTAGTCAACGTAAATTCGTAGTTCTCAATATTAAATCATCGTCGAACTACGAAAAACCGTAGTTCGTAGACTACGAACTTTCGTAGTCTACGTAAGTTCGTAGTCAACGAAAGTTCTTAATTGAATCATCGGAGATTTTTCTAACTAGTTAAATGAACAAAAACTGATGGATAGGTCTAAATATATCTCATCTCATGACTTCTAATGTGACGTTATAAAATTTTTACCACAAGCATTCGATTCCTCCTCAAATTTATTCAACGAATAAAAGGTACAATAGAATAGGTTCTCACCGCAATCCTAGCCATTCGTTCTGTCTCTATTCTATCCAACTCTTTCTGCAGCTTGTCCGCCTCTCTTCTCGCCATCTCCTTTACGTACTTGGAGGAGAAGTCTGGCAGAGGCACAAGCCGATAGCGTGGCTCCTCCTCTTCTTCGTTTACTACTTCTTCTTGTACCTATAACGATTACATTAATGGGTTATTCACTTTATGTACCACATGTACACACGGCGGTACATCAAGCTACGCAAAACAAACATAAGCTGGCCGCGTGGCGTTATACATACCCTCTCCCCCCGTCCCTTGCCTAACGGGTCCACCAATTACAACCTTCGGTAACTAGCATGGCGCCGGCGCCGTAGGAGTCGAGAAGGTGATCTCAAAGGCGTCAGTGTTACCTCAGAGGCGTTGTAAAAAATTGGAAATATCACTCACACACCCCTAAAATTACTACTAGGTAAAGATCGTGTAGAGTGGAAGTTACCCATTCGAAATCTACCAATACATAATGGGGCATACACTTCTTTTATGCCATGCTCAGCAAAATTCGTCTTTCGGTCGAGATAATAATGAAGAAAATGGCTCACGTCTTCATTCTCGTGTGGCAAGTCAGGGCAGAGGGTCCTGTAACGTATAGCCAGACAGACGTCTCTCTTGGCACACCCGACCACCACGTAGGAGTCGAACCCAGCCCCGTTCAGCCAGGAGACGAGCACGTGGGCGATCTCGAACGGGTTCCCACTCCGTCTGATGATGGCCGTGTACGGGGACATTATGCGCTCCGGCTGTGTAATTAAGGTTTAATTTTAATTATCTGTTCTGTTGTATAAAATCGATGTTTTTATTAAGGCTTTATAGTTTAGTGGTGCCCTCATCACAATATTTAAGATTTCTTAATCAAAAAGCCTAAATTAAAAAAGTGTAACTTCACCTTTTTTTAGATTTATACATACGTACCTACTTTGAAGAATGAAATAACCCTCATTAAATAAAATTTGGTTAAAAATACAGCCACTACTACATTTCTTTAGGTTTTCTTAGGGTGCGTCCACATCCACATCCACACGTCCACATTTTATGCTCGTGCGTTTCAACTGCGCAGCTTGCGCGCCGTTCGCGAGCCGTTCGCGTGCTACTCGCGAGCTGCGCATTCGCTAGATGTGGACGCACCCTTAAAAGTGGAGTGTTTAGAAACTAAAGTACCTATTCTATAAAATAGCTTTTAGACTTATGTAGTAAGTTGGATCACTTTATCAATTTGGTTTTTCAAATCTTTAATTTTGTGATGAGGGCGCCAATGAACGGTAAAAAGACTTTGAAACTTGTGGACCATAATAAAATAGATTCATCTATTTATTTTCCAAAGAGTTACAACTTTCAAGGCATAATGTATCTTGTACGGTCATTTTTCTATCCCCAGGATGAACTCATGACTATGAACAATCAGGGCCATTTCAAGATTTAATAAAACTCTTTTTTAATAAGCATCATCTATCGATCAGTTTAAGAACTAAAAAGAGAGGACGAATCCGAAAGCATCGTGCACAATAAAAGCTAAAGCTTGGGAGAAGGAAAGCTGGGGAAACTTGGAACAGTGTGCCAATTCCAGTACATACTTAAATACTTCACGTGAAATGCGATAGATGGCGCCACTAGTTATGCAGTTTCATTTTTTCAAACTTTGTGTGGCAGTATAGTAAAACATTTGGTTGACTACTATACAACGTGTTAATGAATAAGCGCAAAACATCATACACCCCAACAGATTTATAACAAAATAATTAGATTGAAACAATAATTTCATTATTTTGATAGTTAAAATTTAAAGTTATTCGCATTTTAAGTTTTGAGGCAAAAATGATTTGTTATCATTTCAGCAATGAATGAAAGCACTAACATGCTCATGGATACATTTTAAGACTCTAGTTTTGGTAGTAAGTAGGCTGAGAGTGCCCGAGCGTTGGTAAATTTTAAATTTTAAAAACAAATTATTGAATATTTTGAAAAAAAAACCTGTGTTGAAACCATGATAATTCGATTCTGCTCTTGATTCTAAAAAACTACTTTCTAGTTTTGCGTTAATTCATTAACATGTTGTGGGTGTAAGGAAAAGTATCATTAACCATTAAACCACATACTCTACCCGTCAAATCTACCAGTCCCATACTAAACTGCAATACCTACTCGATTTAAAGTTATTTTCAATTTTAATACGTAATTTTTGTCCCTCCCACTTTTTGACGTAGTTTTTTCATTTGTTAATTTTATGTACTGAACTAAGTACCTAGTTTTTAAATAAGGTATTTTAGCAATGTAAAAGAGTAGTTACAGTCCAGTCACACTGGACAGAGTTTCGGTACTACTGGTGAAACGTGGATGTTCTGAGGTTTCAGAATATCTCTGGCTGCCCCCTCGGGGAATATAGTCGTGAGTATATGCTGTAAAGAGTAGTTTTAAAAATACTTCTAGAAAAACATTGACTGTAATAGTATTGAAAAAGATTGGGGAAAAATAAAATTAAATCTGCTGTCCCGTACAGTCGATAGGTACTGCAGTTTTATATGAAAAATGATTTTTCTCGATGTTGAAAGTTGATCAGTACGATGTTCTAAACTAAACCACCCCTTTTAAGGTCGTTGCAGAGTTGTCAATTTCATACAAAAGTTTGACGTAGAATACGGCGTAGACGGTATTAATAAAAGTATTATTTTATATTTGGAAAAATAGTTTAGAAAATGTAGATGACGCGTAATAAATAACATTTGCAATTTATGATATCATTACGAAGATATAAAGCTTTGAAACTTTTGTATGAAATTGACAACTCTGAAACCATGTTAGTAGGGTGTTTTGTTACGCCCCGTATACAAATTTACAGGTAAATCAATAATGTATTCAAAGTTAATAAAACAGCAAGCCCACTGAAGTTTAAAACTTGCTGATAAACAACTAGATTGTTGTTGAAATCATAAGCGCTATTGTTAGGGGAGACGGGGGCGGGGTGGCACGTGCCCCATCCCAATTGAAATCCAAAGTTGAGTGAAAACAAACTCAGTCTCCGCAACTTTTGCTACTTCCAGCTTTCACTTTTCGCTGAAAACTTTTCAGTACTTTCCCTATCAATTACATTTTTCTTCTTTACTTTCTTTGTAACTTTTACGAGCATAATTTGTGAACTACTTTACATGCAGTTTTTTTTTTTTAATTGAAATCGCGAAAAAAAGATCTGCTGCTCCCCGGGTGTGAAAGGATAATATTCATTGATAATTATGACGACAATTATCTTGATAAATACAGGGTCCAACTTGATATGCTGACAGTTATTTAAGAGGATGATCAGACCATTAAACTGAACTGTACTGTAGAGAATTGTAGAGTTTCTGGCCGCATCTTCTCTACAGCGACAACACGTTCCGACGCGGTGGTAGCTTAAAAAAAGAATAGACGTTTATTAAAATTATTTTGACTTTGACTTTAGAACAACTTTGGACCAATGTAGAAATCGCAAAAAAAAACTGTCCCATACAATTGGGTCGAGTAAGATTTCAGTTTAGTATGGAACAGCTGATTTTTGTTTCGCGATTTCGACATTGAAATGAATGAAGAAGGATGGGACCAACATCGAAATCGCGAAAAAAAAATCTGCTGTCCCATACATATGGTTCGAGTACGTTTGCAGTTTTGTATGGAACAGCTGATTTTTTTTTCGCCATTTCGACGTTGGTGCCATAGAGAAAGTTGTTCAATTTGACGGTCTGATCATCCCTTTAAAAAAGTGTCAGCATAGTAAGAAGGACCCTATATACAATCGCGAACAAAAGATCTGCAGGCCCCAGTGTTCGAAAGGATAATTATCACTATAATTATCTTTATAAATATACGTTGATAATTATAAAATCAATTGGAAAAAAAGCTTGCAATATCACGCCATGTGTATTCGATAACGATTCGCGAAAAAAAGAAGCTACAGGATTTTTTTTCACTATTTTCAATTGTTTTTCATAATTAATTAGGTATTCATTATTCATTGTGATACGAAACGAAAATGACGAAGACTAGGTACTGGTTGGTTTGGATACCACTTGATACGAGTGCATCAAAGCAAAAACAGTAATTTTAGAACTTTTAGTTAGAAATTTCACCACTGGCTTTTCGGTGAAGGAAAACATCGTGAGGAGGTGCTTCAATTTCGTGGCATGTATTGTACCCACTGTCCATTACAAGTGGCGACGGGCTCACCCCCCGTCACACTGGACAGAGTTTCGGTACTACTGGTGAAACGTGGATGTTTTTCGGGTTTCAGAATATCTCTGACTACCCCCTCGGGGAATGTAGTCGTGAGCATATGCTTATGCTTACTTCAAAATTTACTCAAAATTTAATATCAAAGAAAATAATTATCTTGATAATTTCGAACCCTAGCTGCTCCATACAAAACTGCAATCTGACTAAACCCTAATGTACCTACTTACAGATATTTTCTCGTGAGTTCGATGTTGGTCTCATAGAGGAAATTTTTCAGTTTGATGATTTAATCATCCCCCTAATAAACCGTCAGTAATTATTAAGAAAGATCATTTATACAGTGTGTAACAAAACGCCCTAGTAACATTTTAGGGGGTAGTTAAAATGATCAAACTGAACTTTCACTATGAAGCCACAGCGGGAAAAAACCGGCCAAGAGCGTGTCGGACTCGCCCATGGCCATTTTATTAAGTAGAAAAAGAAGAAAAGTTCTTAGGTATACAGTTTATTTTATCTAAGAGATTCAACCCCCTTTTCGTTATATCGAAAAAAAATTGTTTATTCATAACTACCTCATTTCTGTTTTTGGGTTACTGTTATCCGTTTTCATGCCAAATTTCGATTCAATAGGTGCAATAATGAGCGAGCAATTGAGGTGCATACAGACAGACAGACAGAATGGAAGTATAAGGGTTCATTGTTTGACTACGGAACCCCAAAAAAACTGCTGTTGTCAAATGTATGGGACAGCTTTTTTTCGAACTTGTCTTAATAGTCAAAGTTGTTCAATTTACTGCCAGTTGCACGTACGTTCATTAAAGTTAATCCTCCATGAAATCTCTTGCTGTCAATTTTTATCTTGTTGACGTAGTAAAAGCTAGCAAGAGATTTAATGGAGGATTCACTTTAAAGAACGTACGTGCAACTGACCGTTACTGGTCTAAACCACCCTTTAAATATTACTAGGCTGTTCTATCACACCATGTATAAAACATTACCAAGTAGCAAACACAAAGCTACCCAGAGCACAAGCACCGCAGAGCTGGAAATTAGTCCATGCCACGCTCCGCGCTTTGAACATTGAGCACGCTTGACCAAGCGTTATCTGAATCCCAACAAGACGCTAGAGCCGACCGGTACTTGCATGTCGTTATCGATGCTTGCAAGACTCGCAGTATCGATTCGAGCGGGGGTCCAGCGAGGGAGGGGAGGGGGGTGGGTCGCGAGCAACGGCGACGCGGAACGCCACTCATGCGAGACCGTGCTGTGCCTCTAATTGAATGCGCTGTGACATTTTTTATCGACTATCGATAGCTGTTATTTCTCAGTAAATTGTTTAATATTTTTAGATTAAGTACCTATAGTTATTTTGATGTCTAATTGATTTAAACACACACCATCTCAACATTGTTTACTGAAATAAAGATTCCTAACTACAGATATGCCGCCGTGCCGATATGGTAACGATTTTAAGTGATATGAAGTAATATAAATTTATCGATCTTATATCAAAATAATCAGAAACATACACAATATTACGTTATGTAATTCAATGCTGTATTTATTTTGTAGTTGTGCTTTATATCTAAGTGTAATCTATATTTTGAACACATTTACTGTCTCACTGTTGTTTCTTTTGAGCTACACCGCTTAACAATCTTTATTTGCCAATTCCTCTTAACCTAAGGTTGTATGGAAGAAATCGCTTTTTAGCGATAAGGCCGACTTATTTGTACCTGATTGAAATTTTATATATAAATTCAAATCTATGTTTTGTTTTGGTTTTGGTGTGATATAAAGTACAATTGATTGATGTGTTGTGTTGCAGTTTCTAGCCGGATCTTCTCTACAAAAGATAATTTTTCGACGCGGTGGTAGAGTCAAAAAAATTGCTCTATTAAGCTATCTGATATGATATGATTTTGAATACAACATTTTTCAAAATTTTTGAATAGCAATACTGCTTAGTATACGCATTAAATAATGCATAAATTCCATAGAGGTTGTGTCACTGTCGAATATGAATTCTATTCTATTCTAAAAAAAATATTCTTGTGATTGTAGACGATTTCGACTACCGCGACTATTAAGTTACACAAAAGCAGTTAGTTACGCAGTGTAAGATTGTTAAAATTTTATGAAAGCTATCAAAAACTTTCATCTTTTTCTACATAGTTATTTGTTTGAAAGTACCTAGTTTGTAGGTACGTAATAATCCGTCACTACTTCAAACAAAATGTGACCTACGTGTATTTCAATTATACGAAAACAAATTATCGACAACTACAAAGGAATGAGAAGTTTATAAAGGCAGCACAAAAGGGAGCTCGAAGAACGGCAGTCCGCGCGAGTGATTTGCGCCACCCGCCGCCGCCGCCGCGTGGTCGCGACGAGCGGTGGTGTTGTAACACACTTTGCTTTTATTTTTTTATCGACATCGATGATTCGACGATGGATGAAATATCTCAAATTTGAAAAAAAAATCGAAATCTAAATTTGTCGTGAATGATATTTGGCATTATCTATTTCGAGTTTCATTTCAATGAAATTGTGATATTCCAAGTTAAGGTACTCAAAAGTGATTCTTGTAAAGTCTGTACGGTCGCCTGCAGCTTTGAGCTTCCAGGATATGTTTTTAGATATAGGTATCATTTAGTTTTTCCCTGCACACAGGTGCAGGTTACTATACATAGGCATAGTGATTTCCACACTTGACACTAAACTAAAGTTCATATAATATGAACATGTGAAAGGTTTCGTCCTCGAATATCTTGGGCAGCACTTGAACGTCGACAAACAAAGGAGTGTTTTTGTCACTTGGCGCCGCCCTCCCGCCGCGAGCCGTGTCCCGTGTCCCGTGTCCGTGGCGACGGCGACGAGCGGCCGCGGGCGTGAGCCGGCCGCGGATCGATATCGCCAGCTCGAGATCTCGGCCTACGCGCCCGCCTCGCCGGCCATTTGCCTACCTCGACGCCTCGGGCTCGTGTGTACATAACCCGCCACCCACCACCCCAGCCGATACACCCCCGCAGATTACCGCCTACAAAGCAAACTTCATTGGTACGTGCATGCAATATGCGCAAGGAGCAGGCCCGAATTGCTCCTCGGACCGTCGTCCGGCCAGATTGCTTTGATATTCTACACCGTACATAGGCTATTGCATGCCGAATCTAAAGGCGGCCTGTAGCTGAAACAGTTTCTGCTCCACTCGGTACATACGACGCCTCGCAATCACGTTAATTACTCAAGCAGATAGCGAACAAGGAGCCCGTATTATCTCGAACGTGGTTGGTCCAAACGAAATTGTTGCAAACTTTATTGATAAATGTTATTTAAACAACGATTTACAAACAAAATTATTCTTTTCTTTACTCGTTTTTTGCTGAATAATCTCTCGTACCTGGATCAATTTTACATCGACTTTAAAGCTGACAAAATTGTCACCATTTCATTTCACTGGTATAATGTGACATCGAAACTGCAAATACGAGCGAGTTTCAATTGGAGCCTCGAGAGAGTCGTAAATCGGCCAAGTGCAGCAACTACGAACTGCTCCCGCCCTCTGTCCTCCAATGTGAAAGAGGGAAAGTTCACATTTGCATATTGGCTTGCGAGACACCAACTTCGACTCAAACTTTGCTGAGTTCAAATGTATGGTCGCGGTTTCGATCCTTTCAAAACTTAATTCAAAACTATTATTTAACTCTGATCTTTAATCAAGTAACTGAGTCAACCATCAACATCGATTCTCGTCGTCATTTAACTTATTAATTCACTCCATCGAAATTTTCACTCAACTGATTAACGAGGTCCAATAATTAGATTACCTTCACGGGGAACGAGTAGATATCTACTTTGCGAAATTAGTAAGCAAAGCAAAAAATACTAGGCAGCCCACCCCCAGCATCATAATAAAACAGGCCGGAAAACAAACAATAAAGATCTGAATGAAATGAGTACGAGAGTTGAATCTGAATGAATAGCGGGAATAGCGGCGAGTTCCGATAGGCGCCGGCCGGTGACACAATCGGCCGTCCTCCGTCGCGGCTTAGGGAATATTTTAGCGTATTTCAATAAAGGCGCGACATCTTTAATCTAGGCAGGATCGGGTAGGGGCATAAATCTTGCAGGTCCGGGCGAGTTTTGAATCATTTAGCGCGGTGCGGCTCGACGCCCGCGCGACTTCCGTCCGGCACGTGCTTGTCCCCCCGCGCGTCGCTGCAGCCCCCTCTCACGCCCGAGCCACCCGCACACCCGCGCTGCGCGTCTGTCTTGTCGAGACAAAGGGGCGATAGTGTTGCAACTAAGACTGGAGTATCGATAATTCGATATCGATAAAAAACTTTATGTAACTTTAGAAAATAATTTCAACTTACCTACTACTAGTATCTGTCACAATAGACAGAGTTTCGGTACTAGGTACTCGTACTAGGTGCTAGATGTTCTGAGTTCTCAGAATATCTTTGAGGTACAAAGTCGTGAGCATATGTATGGTATTCATGTAAACTAAAATGTCAAATACCTACCTACTACACTAATCTTGAGTTATGTTAAAGTTAAACCAAATGCAAGTGAGTAAGTTGATGACAATTCAACATGATTGACGAATTGAGGTTAGATTCCGTCATTTGATTGTGTACACACGGCGACACATCAAGCTATACAAAACCAACATAAGCTGGCCGCGCGGCGTTATACATTACTCGAACTACGCGCGGCCAGCTTATTTTGGTTTTGTATACTTTGATGTGTCACTGTGTGTACTTTTTATTCCAAAATTATAAAAATTAAAACCAAAATGAAGACTGGAAGAGTAGCAGGATTACTTTTTTGCAAATAATAAAACTAGAAACTCTATTAACTTGATTACACCTAACCTTTCATCTGCTTCAGACTTAAACGTTAAGCTATCAAGTTTTTGAAATTGCGAGTAATCGACATCCGTTATCCAGTCCCATCCCTATCATACGACGTCCGAGCTGCCTCTAATTTGAATTCACGGAGACTCCGCGACGCGTCCGCCGCGTCGGCCGCGCCCGACTTAATGAATCGCGAGGGGGTGGGGGCGCGCCCGCAGGGGGTAGCCAGGGGGCGATCGGACGGCCACCGCATCCTCCGCGCGGATAAGTGACGCCCGTGTTGCTCCGTACATAGGTACTCTCCTTATGTATTGCGGTACATAGCGACCGGCCTGTACCTACGTAACGCTCGCCAAATTTATGTCCCGCACATGTCTAGAGACCGCGACGTACCTTTAGAGGGATTTTGCGTGTTTACGTACAAAAGGGGGTCGAAGATATTTGAGACGGAATTTTGCGTGGACCCTTATTGATGAGCTAGTTGGGTTTCGTTAATTCGCTCGGGTTGGGTTGGACGTTGGACACACATAAAATATTCACAAATACACTTTCAGCTACTTTAGCAGAAAAGGTCTACTTATAGATTTCAATGCTGATTCTATTATTGTTTACGAAAACAAATGATCGATACAAAAAAGAATGCGAAACATAAATAGCTGCAGTCCACTAAAAAAGATAGCATTCCACATAAATCCGCTTGAAGATTAAACGATGGGAATATAATAATGCAAATGGGCATCCCTTAACGGTAGAGTAGAGACATAGCCCCGAGCTGCACACGAACGATTTGTCCGACTCCAAGTCGACGGTAAACAAAAACTTGGTAATGGGCAATTATGTAAATAGCGCGCCGGATGACCAATCAAAACGCAGTAAATTATTCAAGCGATACGAATACGCTCGGGGCGCCTTTCGTTCAGTTCCGTTAGTGTCGATATCTAGATATTGTCGATATTCCTGCAAAGTTATGAGTACATCTCTTTATGTCGGTAAAAATAAAAGTTTCTTTACGCTACTTGTAACTTGCTATTATTTGCATACTTTTATTTTATAATTCTTTGCGGAACACAGCTCATTATTCATACCTCCCTGCTCAGCTTATTCCAAGGCAACCTCATGAACCTCAGTTAAAACGTTTCATGATAAACACCAAACAAATCCGCTTACTTCTCATCTATTTTGTAGAATAATCATTATTCGGGCACCCTAACATGTAGAGCTCAAATTATCCGGCACGGTCGGGGGCAGACGAGCCCCGTGGGCAGCGGCCGTGGGAGCCCGGAGACCGGAGACGGTCGCGTCCTAGCGGCCATTATCCTCGATAATCACGCGATATCGATTGACGTGCGTGCCACCCTAATTTGGCTGCGACTTGCGAGAGCGCTGGGATCACGCGCATGGGGATTACGTGTGCCTGCATTTCTAGAGCGAGATTGATCAGAAAAACATTCTAGAATGATACAAATAGACACTTATAATAATAACAGACTGTAGTGTAGGAGAAAGTGGACCCGTGATATGAAAGCTGTTGAGACTGGAATGGATTTGTTATGTTATTATCTTATTAGTCACATTCAATGAATCAATCCAAAATGGGTGTGATTGCAAAAAATATAGTTTTTCATCTTAATCTATTGACTGCTTGTATAGAATAAAAATGTAGAGTCAAATGTTTACACCATGATACCTATCTCAAGATACAACAAATAACATTATGTCACAATCACAGTGCATCAACAAAAACGGTATCAGAGTTTATCAAAAGTCGCTCGTTGTGACCGGGTCAAACCGGATGTTTTGTTACATAACAAACCCTCTGGCGGAAGATCCGCAACAGGTGGCGTCATTACGAGTTATTTTATAGCGCTGCGTCAAGGCCGTTTGTACACCTTTTCAGTTTTCAGTCACACTTTATTACATATGATTAAAAGTTTACTGAAGTTTGTACTTTTATTTAGTCTTGTGGTGGTTGATGAAATATAATGCTGTAACTATTTGATAGTTCAGTTAGTTTGGTATACAGTCAGTTCCAGAAACGTTCATTAAAATTAATCCTCCATGAAATCTCTTGCTGACTCTTTTTGTCTTGTTGACGTAGTAAAAGCTAGCAAGAGAATTAATGGAGGATTAACTTTATAAGAATAAGAATAAGAATCATTTATTTGTGAAACATGAGTATACATTACAGTAGATGTCAGGTTTTACAAAGTCCTTCATGTTTACCCTTTCGGCATACAAATTACATGTCCATGCACTGCATGCACAGCGAAACGAATTAGATAAAATATAATATTGTAACAGTTTCAAGTATTGAATTATATTATGATAAACATTATTATGTTTATTTATTGGGCGTTTCTGCAACTGAGTGTTAGTGCAAAAAAGCCTGAAAACCATTTTAATAGAAAAAAAACATCAGCAGTTGAAAAAGTCAATACTACAATGGAGATAATGCATCTCTCTACTGCTGATTTGACTTTCTAAAATCATACTTTAGGAGTGCGATTTTTGAAAGTCAAATCTGCAGTAGAAAGATGCATATCTCCGTAGTAATTTTGAACTGCCGAGTATCTTATTTGTACAATTTCAATACTTTATTTACAATATCACAGCGTGTCATTAGCAGGCGACGATAACCGTTGGTGCTTCGTTGCAGCGAGCACCGGGGTCCAGGTGCGGGCGGCATCTCAATGAGGGCCGCAGCCGGCGACCCGGAGGCCCGCAGGCACCCGGGAGGGCGCGACGTGCCTCCCTGCGCGCGCGCCACTCGACCGCGCATCCGCTTACAAAGTGCTGTCGCATTTTAACGACTTCATTCGATATTATAGTCGATAAACTATTTTTAATTTATGTGACAGATTTGAAATTGTTGGTGGCGAATTATTGAAATGAAATGTAATAATTTATCGCATCATCCATGGCCGTTGTAAAAGTTAGACCATCGAAAATTTTATAATTTAATTTCAAATCAGATGGAAATTAAGATTTGTTTTTTTTTACGAAAGGTTATAAACACCTTGGCAAATTATTACATTCTGAAGCTATCCACTTAAGACTGGCGGGCGCGGACGCGCGCTACGAGTGCAAGTAATGTAATATAATATTTACTAATTTCAATACCTATACAGTTTACAGAGAAAGATCCGACCTCCGCCCGTGGGGCCCGTATGGGAGATCTCTCTAAATTAAATACTTAATGCTACATGAACATCGACATAGATTTGCACCCTTTAAAAGATTCTAACTATTCCCAAATGTAAATGCAAAGCGCATGTCGTGTACCAGGGTGCAAGAATAAAATTATTTCCTTGGACATATTTTTTAACGATATCGATACTCGACTCCGCCTTTCCCCTCACTACTCCCCTATCACACGTCGCGGTTTCTCCGCGAAGCTATCGCGAGCGCGGTCCCCCGGCACAATCGATACGATCTCGCGCGAATGTGCGTGACCACATCCTGTCCCCCCCCCCCCTCTCCCCACACTGCTAACCCCTTGCCTGTGGTCGATGCGCGGGCGCACGCAACACTGCCACGCTGACGCGCTTCCTGCCGCGGTGTAGTGTGGTGACCACATGGAAATTTTTCTCTCACTGACCTCTTAAAATCTTAGTACATATCTATAATTTAATAAGGTACTACCCTCAGAGGAAGGATCTCCATAGAGTCCGCATAAATTTACGATTGTAGTTAGTCTCTTTTGTTTTATGACGTACCTTTAATAGTAGAAGGAGATGGAACTATAGATATTTGTTCATGCGGCTGTCCACTTTTTTTTCAGCTAGTGTGTGTGAAAAGTGACCATAAACATAAGGCCATATGTCACTTGGTGCCTTTTGTCCATACTACTTGACACCACACACTCAATCCTAAACGTCAAAAAAAGTGGACACTTTACAATTGGTATGGCTCACTCTATTAGGTATAATCTCTTTGGTACTACCACTACCTACCTTACCTACCTAGCAAGTACCAAGGTGTTTTGAAAGGTACACATACATTTTTCATTCGTCAGTTTTAACGCAAACTTTTGTATACAGGTTGTAATTAATTTGTAGCGACACAATTGTATTTCGTAAACTGTTAATTATATAGTTTTGCATCAGTACCTACTTGACCCTACGGACTCGGAGCGACTCGAATGTTCGCCAGTCGTTTCCATACCACCGTATCTCTATCTCTAGGTTCAATGTAACTCAGATTGAGTGCACTTAAATAAATAATGTAAATCAAGACTCCTTTTCCATCATGCCACTGCAACAATAACGTCACCCCTAAAAATTAAATTCGTTAAACTTAGACCATCAAACTAAACAACTTTCACTACGGATCCAACATCGAAATTGCGAAAATAAAACAGCTGGTGTAACTTATCAATGCGAGTTACTGTACGCACGGCGACAGATCAACCTACCCATAGTTGGACCTTATGTCCATGAACATAGAGTTCAACAATGGGTGGGTTGATCTGTCGCCGTGTGTACATCTTAATAAGAATTTTTTGTTTTTAATAAACGCGAGTAAACCCAAGAGAAAAAAGAGAGTTTGAATTAAAAATAATCTTTGGAGAGTGGCTGCACGGTGCGGCAGGCAGGCGGCAGGGCGCACACCTGTGAAATGTGTTAACGCTGCTGACATCGTAAACTGCCTCGTAAATCGAACGGAACCTTAAAAAGGGGTTTACGGTCCACGTTGTGTTTTCGATAGCTATTATTTTCGTTTACTTCATCACATAGATAGGTATTTGTTGGGATCACGTTACGATTTTACAGGGTACCCTGTTTAATTTTTTAATGTAATGTTTTTAATTTTACTAAAACTGGTACGCTACTACTCGTATAAACGTTACATATTAAAAAGTGTGCTTCAGACTATTAAACTGAAAATAAAAATAAAAAATGAAAATGAAAATAAATCAGCTCTCCCATTCATTCGGTCGAGTAGCCGTTGACGTTTTCTATGAAACAGCAGATTTTATCGCGATTTCAATGTTGTTCCCCATAGTCAAAGGTGTTTAGTGTGATGGTCTGAAGCACCCCATTACCCCCGTTTTTTTTAAATTTCACACGTTAACGCAAACAGCGGTTTACTAGATGAATTAGAAAGCAGGAAATAAAAAATTGGGTTCACCTAACACAATATAATAAAATGAATGATAAAATATATTTACTTCAACTACTAACCACATTTTAGTAAATAGTTATGGTCAGCTGTAAGTAGCTTTAAGTACCTATACATGCATGTATGGATGATCTAGTGAGAATAGTATTGAATGCCTGTATACTTAGGTATATCTGTAGCAGACTGGTCAATTGAAATTAAGATTCACCTTCAGCCTAAATAAGGCTTAAGGGTATATTACTGTTGGCGCCCTCCATACAAACGAAGTCTGGTGATATTTTCAATACTAACTGATTCAACTCAATGAAATGTTGCTGAAACAATCTAGAAACAAATCTCTATGCTTGTATCATGTCAGATTTTCCTTAAATGTACAGTTTTAAAGTTACAGTGCCTCAAAGATTTCCATACAAATCTTAAATTAATCCTAACATTGAAACTGTTTATTTTAACGAAAATCGGACACGATACAAGCATAGAGATTTGTTCCTAGATTGTTTCTGCAAAATTTCATTGAGTTTAGTTGGTTAGTATTGAAAATATCACCAGACTTCGTTTGTATGCAGCGCGCATTTAGGTATTCGGAATAAACTTCTCTTAAGGATTAAATTACGTGCTAAGTGATAACATTTACAACAATTTTGTTTAGAATAACTAAACTCTTTTTGTGGCTTTCTTGTGGTCGTGCAACGTGACGTAGATGCATAGTGTAATAAAAACGAATAGTGGTGAAGCTGAGTGATCGCGGCAGGTCACTCGAGCCCGGTGTGAGGGGGCCGGGAGGAGCGCGTCCCGGCCCCCTTTCCCTGCGCGCGTACCCTAACAGCGAATATAGTTAGGGTACGCCCGTCCCCCGCACACCGCGCGGACATAGACCCGCCGCGGCCACTGAGCTTCACCACTATTCGTTTTTACACTGTGGTAGATGTGAGGTTTGGTTTTTCCATGCATTGCGATGACTTCTCATAAAGTGTTTTCCACAAAAAAGTAATCCTTATAATCCTTATATTATATCGAAATTGGACCTGTGGGCTAAATAATCTAGCTAGGCTAGCGGGAACAGTGTTAGATCTCCGAAAGCGCTGAATTGGCAACTGCCTTTCGCCCGAACAAGAAAATTAGAAACTTCCAATAATTACTAGCGGAGAGTATCTGACCGAATTTATATAAAGTAAGCAAACGGAGGCGACTAGAGGCAAGCATCAATTACTAGAATAGCTTAGGGAGACAGGGGACAGCGAACATCTGACGGGTGAGAAACGTCTATAGGGTTCATTTTAAATTGGCCGATGAAGTTTCGTCCCAAACGAATGTCTCCTCAGGACAGGGTGATTGGTCAGAGGAAATTAGTGTTTAAATGTTTACGAGGGTTACGGTACGGAACTTGCGAAATAGTACAAACAAAATGTATAAACTGTAAACCGGGGTTGGCCAGAAACTTTGCTACAATTGCCAAGTACCTTTATAAACATGCAGGTGGAGCAATGGTTTATTTGTATCTATTAAGGACAATATTTAACTTTCAAGGTGGTTTATTTTCTACGTACCTACACATAACGAAACAGGTAAAAATTGCGTAAAATAATGATAATCCTAGACCTCGACGTTAAAATTTTATGAAAATCTCTTAAATTCGACCCTGCATTAACTTTCAATTTAAGTGTACATTTTAATATTAATTGAAACTACCTGTCTGAATTTTTTAAATTAATTTATATACAGGATCCTTCTTAATATGCTGACATTTTGATCAAACCATCAAACTGAACAACTTTCTCTAAGGCACCAACAGCAAAATCGCGAAAAAAAGTCAACTGTTCCATACAAAACTGCATAGGTTTGCAGCTCAAGCCAAATGTATGGGAAAGGTTTGAAGTTCTGATCATCCCCTTAAAAAAGTGTCAGCATATTAAGAAGGACCCTGTATATTAATAAATTTAAAAAATTGAGACAGGTAGTTTCAATTGATATTAAAATGTACACTTAAATTGAAAGTGAAAGCTGGGCTGGGCTAAGGAGGTATACTTCTATTTTTAATGTAATTGAATCTTTGAAAACGGATATTTCACCAATACAATGAAATAATCTGTAATATTATAACAAAAATAATAAACATTAATTTAAATATGTATAAGTAGTGCTATCTTTTCTCCTACTAATGATTTGTGTGAAGAACGTAAATTCACCTCTTTGTTTGTCAAGTTTAGTAAGTAGGTTTAGGAGAAAATTGAGAATACTCTAACAAATTTTCATCATTTTAGGCAGCGCCACTGCAAAGAGATTATGATGCCGAATTTACGCGACGTAATTTACGCGTCTAATAGAAAAATGGCGCGTACTAGGCGTGCCGTAGGACGCGGATTTGTACTGAAGATCAAGTCACGCGTATTTTCGGCTGCGTAAATTCGGCAGTTGTGTGTCATTGTTTCGTCTGGGGTCTACCGAAAACTGCAAAATTATGAAAACAAACAACACGCTCAATAAGCTTGCACTCGCATAGCGTTCTTGAAGCCGTCGTACACGTCTCGCGGGTGCCGCATATTTTTTAACCCCGTCGGATCCGCCCCCGCGCGCTCGTCGGCCGCTGCTGTCGGTCGGTGAGACCCCCCCGGGTTGGGAGGGTTAATTAGTCGCGAACGCGGTCCGGCTCCACTCCATCTAACTTGTTTCGTTCTTTATTTGCCCACTTGATACAAATGTCGGGTTCGTCGGGGCGCTGCGTACGGCGATAGCGAAATGAGGATCCTTTTTGTGTAGCTTTGAGTATGATATTTACGGTATATGGACGCTATTATATTTTATGTAACGTTTTATCTAAGTAGTCTTTGGAGGCCAGGGCAAAAATGCGGAGGACGTAAAGTTCAAAGATTATTGGTTGTTTCTTTACTAGCACGTATTTATTATTTTGTTGCATGTAACCTGAGAAATATGTATCCGTAGATCGTAAAACTAGCCAAAAGACGATGTGGGATTTTATATGGAAGGTGGCGTCTTATATTTCGAAAAAAAATTAGCGAGTCTGGCAACCAAACTTGGTTTGACATGGCGAAAAAACATAAGGCGCCATTTTCAGGCATTGGCTTTTACACATAAAATAGTGTGGTATTTACTTGTTTTATCGTATCTTAACTATTCAGCACTTGATTTCTTGTTGATAGGAAAAAAAATATTGTTATAGAAACATAAAAATTATAAAATGTTTGCAAACTACAATTCTTATTTGACTAGTACCGTTATGTAGCATTTACAAAACGAGTTACGAAAATAATATTGTAATGAGAACTAGAATCTAGTTAATACTATACTAAATAGTATAATACTACTATAATCGTTTTTCAGTGCAATAATTGAACGACGTGAACTGTTCTTATTGACGATTGAATTAATCATTCGATCAAATATAAAATAAAAAGGTTATTTATTTTGTAACACAACATAATTCCATCATCATCCGATTCATTATTTCGATTAATTACTAACTTGTATCTCTCGAATTCGCAGGTAAAGCAAAACTTGAAGGCAAACCTTTAAAGGTAAAACGCTTGCTCGAAACATACCCCGCAATCATAAGCCGGTTACCCGGCAACGTCCCCGCGGGGTCAGCCGGACCCGGCGCTAATGAAGGTGAATATCTTCAAAGGGGTCCGCTAGACCGGGCCCGCGGTGTTGTTGAATCTTTAAACGGGTCGCGCGCTGGGAGAGTTACCCTACCCGCTACGCAAATGGAAACTAAAGTCGATACCTTCTGGAAGTTTTGTATCGATGTTTGAATGATGTAGGCGAGGTTTCGTTGGCATGAGAAACTAGTCTAGGTTTTTAGGGTTCCGTACCCAAAGGGTTAAAACGGGACGCTATTCATAAGCCTACGCTGTCCGTCCGTTCGTCCTAGCTTCAGAGTGCCTTCTGAACAGCAGGTAGCCGGTTGAAATTTTCACGGAATATGTATCATTGTATTGGATTTGATGACTAATAATGAAAAAAAAAACCGGCCAAGAGCATGTCGGACCAGGGCTGCCAGTAGATTTTTCGTAATTATTCAGTCATGTTCCCGAAATTATAAAAAACCTCCGAAACAAATAAATCTATGTTTTTTTTATTATTCATCACGTAATTTGAACTAAGGTCGATCTCTTCATTCCCAACAGGTATTTTTTCATCAACTTTACAGCATCTATTGGGCCTCGGTTGAACCGAGAGAGACAATATTTTACAAAACTTGAACGAAACAGCGTTTTTGCTTGATTGAATCGTAACGTGACTGAGTATAGCGGCTTTATCTCACTCTTCTGCAATTTACCGACTCAAGCAGAGCTTTTCAGTTGAAAATATTTGTTTTGTATCAAATTATACATGAAAGTTCAGGAGTACCCCCTATTTTTCACTTTGAGCGCAGATATCTCAAGACAGAAGCATTATAACGATTTAGTTAATATGGGTGTTTTGTTCCACGTTATAAGAGCTATCCAACGAGACCACATTCGATTTATTTAAAAAAATATATTGATTTCCAACCCCTCTTTCGGTGTATGGGATGTTGGGGGTCTCGAAAAAAATGTGTTTCTTAATTATTACAACATTTCTGTTTTTGGGTAACTGTTATCCGTCTTCATGCCAAATTTCGATTCAATAGGTGCAGAAATGAGCGAGTTATTGAGGCGGGGCATACAGACAGACAGAATGAACGAAAGTATTAAGGTTCCTTGTTTGACTACGGAAACCTAAAAAGAAGAAAATTAAGGGGGTCCCCATACAAGAAACTGCGTCAAACTTGTTATGATTATAGTGAAAACTCTACAGTAGAACAACAAATAAAAATAAATATGTATACCCATGTCAAATAATAGCTTTCTAGTATTAATCGTCTCCGAGCTAAGCCGCGGACAGACGGACGGACATGGCGAAACTATAAGGGTTCCTTGTTGACTACGGAACCCTAAAAACCGGTCAACTTTGTGTCGGACTTGCACTAAAGATCCCGAAGAAAACACTTTTTTTTTTGGTAATATTGTATGGTGGTACGGAACCCTCCGTGCGCGAGTCCGACTCACACTTAGCTGGTTTTAATGTTCTCTGTCAGCAAGTTTTCTTGCCTCCACAGCTCACCCTTTGTCCATTACTGTAACTATTGGGGTAAAGGTCACGTTAACGTCATACCTACAGAGGTCGACTATAAAGATCACAGGTCAGCTGCAACTTAGGTATGTTTGTGCAGTGAGCTATTAAATTAGCACTTTTCACGTGTATACAACGTGTTAGTTAATGAATTAACGCAAAACTAGAAAGTAGTTTGTTTAGAATCAAGAGCAGAATCGAATTATCATGGTTTCAACATAGGTAATTTTTTTTCTAAATATTAACTTATTTGTTTGTAAAATTTTAAATTTACTGAACTCGATTTCAACACATCGCATCGCGGGCACTCTCACCCTACTTACTACCAAAACAAGATTCTTAAAATGTATCCATGAGCACGTTAGCGCTTTCATTCATTGCTGAAATGATAACGAATCATTTTTGCCTCAAAACTTAAAATGCGAATAACTTTAAATTTTAACTATCAAAATAATGAAATTATTGTTTCCATCTAATTATTTTGTTACAAATCTGTTGTATGAGGTTTTGCGCTTATTCATTAACAAGTAGGTAAAATGTAGTCACGTTGATCGATATACCTACTTAGTTATTTTGTAAACTCATTCGACATTTTAAGAGGTGGTTCAGACCATCAAACTGAACAACTTTTACAATGGGAGCAAACATGAAATCGAAAAGAAAAACCGCTGTTCCATACTCAACTGCAATGTTTAAGAAACATAAGTGTTTTTTTCTTGCGATTTCAGCTTTGCTTCCATAGTAAAGTTGTTCAGTTTGAAGGTCTGAACTGAAGCACCTGGCGAGTAATTCATATTTTACGACCATTTCGTGCTTAGTTAGACCTATCAGTCGATGAATGTAGGAACTTGTTATCAGCATGTGACCAAAGTAAAAGTTGTTCAGTTTGTTGGTCTGAATCACCCTGGCACCTGACCTGGCGACTAATTCATATTTAAGACCATTTCGTGTTTAGTTAGACTTATCAGTCGAAAAGTAATGTGGGAACTTGTTGTCAGCATGCGATCAAAGTAAAAGTTATCCACCCTGGCACCTGACCTGGCGACTAATTCATATTTAGGACCATTTCGTTAGACCCATCAGTCGAAAAGTAATGTGGGAACTTGTTATCAGCATGTGACCAAAGTGAAACTTGTTCAGTTTGTTGGTCTGAACCACACTGGCACCTAAGAATACCTTCGTAAGTTTATGCATGTTAACTACGTACAAACCCAGGATTCGTAGCAAATGGAATCAAGCGTGAATGTGTCCGTTTAGTAAGTCAGTTCCAGGAACGAAGTCCATTTCTGTATCTGATCTTGTCTATTGTTGAACTATTCTGGGATCAAGAGACGACGGAAAGAAGGGTAGGGTTCAAATGGTAAAATAACATAGCATAGCATATGATCACGACTATATTCCCCGAGGATATTCCAGTCAGAGATATTCTGAAACCTCAGAATCTCCACTTTTCACCAATAGTACCGAAACTCTGTCCAGTATGACGAGGAGTGAGCCCCTCGCTGCTTGTAATGGACAGTGGGTACAATACATGCCTCGAAATTGAAGCATGCAGGTTTCCT
Source organism: Agonopterix alstromeriana (assembly GCA_963924505.1). NCBI lineage: Eukaryota > Metazoa > Arthropoda > Insecta > Lepidoptera > Depressariidae > Agonopterix > Agonopterix alstromeriana. The sequence continues at coordinate 12,019,929 of OZ004679.1, read as the reverse complement.
CACGATGTTTTCCTTCACCGAAAAGCCAGTGGTGTTACGAATCGTACATAAATTCCGAAAAACTCATTGGTACGAGTCGGTCTGGACGATCGAACCAACGCCTCCTGCAGGGCAGGCAAGGTTACTCGCCACTGGACCATCAAGGCTCTGAACGGTAAAATACGTATGGCTCGCAAATGGTAAAATACGTAATTATAATAAGCACTTACATATTATTTTAGCTATTAGTGTGATAAACGCTATGGATGAATGCGAGATGATTTTGCATACAATGTACACACGGCGACACATCAAGCTACGCAAAACAAAAATAAGTTGGCCGCGCGACGTTATACATTACTCTGCCTACGCGCGGCCAACTTATTTAGGTTTGCATAGCTTGATGTTTCGCCGTGTGTACAAACTTACATAAAAGCACAGACAATTTAGCCACAAAGACGCCTCATAGCTTGCACGGTCGCCTAGTTTATGCACTACTAGGAAAATGACCGAGTTGTTATTGATCTAAATTACCTATAGAGCTCGCTAATATAATCGAAAATGCTCCTCCGCACCCTTTTGACGTTTTAGTTTTAGTACAGCATCAGCAATCGTTGAAAGCGGCGTCTTTTGGCTTAATTTTTTCTGTGTCGTAATCAATATGATTTTTAAATAGCTCCCTTTTATACATTCTTGCATTTTTTTTCTACTCTGTGATTGTGTTATATTTTATCAATATGTAATAAATAAATATCTTGGACATTGTCACACAAATTATCTAGTCACATTGAAAGTACCAGAATCTAGCCTGGACTTGCATTATGATGACTAGACAACGTTATAGCATACATATATAGATACAAACATCCATGACTCGGGTAAAAATATTCATATTCATAATACAAATATTTGTCCCTTACGGGATTCGAACCCACGAATAACCTGCCTGCTGTGCCCTCGGCACAGCAGGCAGGTTATCGGGCCGTCAAATCAGTCAAATCAGCGCCACAATTTCAAAATGAAAGTAAAAAATAGGCATGAGCTGAAAATGCCTTCATTTCTTCAGCTATACCACGACGAAATTAGCAGCCACTGCGTGCAAGATACCTACTACAAAATCCAAGCTCATCGCGTCTCGAATACACCTCCAGATGTCCTTTAGTGCCGCTCCAGAGGGCTTGAGGAATGAACGGGCGAGGGAGGGGGTGAGACGAGGCAGGGGGTGGGGGGTGGCCACTGCAGCTCTCGCACAGCTGACGGGCAGTCGAGGCGTAATGCACGGCGTATATAAGGCGCCGTACTGTACATAGGCCGTACTGGTTAAGATAAGGGTGTGTATATAGGTAAGTTGGAGGTCTTTGGGTACGACGGTATCGAGTTTCTGAAATGTATGGTTCGAGGATGGAAGAGGTTTATTAACACAAAACTTATATTTTCTAAAAAGTTATTTCACCCACATATGTAATTTCTTTCTTTATAATGACATAAAGTTGCCTACGAAAAATATGTTTTAGGGTAAAATTTATCTTGACAATTCTAACTCCAAAACACCACACTGCCTTTAAACTGAAACGAATGAAACTGAAATGGATATCGTTAGCTTATAAGAGTATACGTGAAATACTTGACAAAAACTTTTTGTCTCTTGGCGTCAAGTACCTAACAAGAAGTTTTATACCGTCTACTCTGTATTTTTCGGGCATTTCAGGCATTTCGGGCCCACCACTGTAACTCCTGTAAATTAGGGTCAACAGCGATGACCAGTCACAACACTAGACAATGAAGTTCAGCGAGACTGCGGATGACTCTAATCTGTTTTTGACACTATAGTCCTCCATCGGTTCTTAGGCTGGTCGTACACGGCGACAAATCAAGCTACGTGAAACCAAAATAAGCTGGCCCTCGACGTTATACGCTATGCAACATCCGTGCGGCCAGCTTATGAAGCTTGATGTGTCGCCGTGTGTACACCAGAGATGTGCGTTGTAGCTTAACTGTGTGCGAGGAAAAGCTACGACGAGGGTTTAGCTAACCGAGTTCTTTTTACATACATGCGTGTGTGCTCAGGATATGAGCTAGGGATGTGTAATAAGGAAATTTGTTAAGGATATGAGCTGGGGATGTATAATAGGGATGTGTGTTAAGTAATGTGAGCTATGGATAATGGATGTGTGCTAAGGATGCGCAAGAGGTACGTGGAGACTTCCCCCACGCTTTGCTACACATTTCGACTCTGTATGTGTCGCCGTGTGTACACCAGAGATGTCCGATGCAGCTAAACTGTGTGCGTGGAAAAAATTACCAATCAGATCGCATTATTTTCATAGACTAGCTTAGCGCAGTTCTGGTGGACGAGGGTTTAGCTAAGCGAGTTTTTTTTACATACAACTCGAGCGAGAGATGCGTGCAGGATGTAAAGGATGTGAGCTATGGATAATGGATGTGTGCTAAGGTGCAGTTTATACAGAACAGACGTGTGGCGGTGGCGGATAGTCAAAGTAACACAATTATAAACCTTATAGTACGTAGCATAGCGTCGTTTTTGTTATAAAGGAAAATTACGCCTGCGCCTCCAGGCGACGTCACCTGGAGGCGCGGGCGCGATTCTCCTTTATGACAAAAACGACGGTATGCTACGTACGTAGCATATAAACCTTATAGTACGTAGCATAGCGTCGTTTTTGTCGTAAAGGAGAATCCTCCAGGTGACGTCACCTGGATGTGCGTTCGTAATTCTCTAAACGACGCTATGCTACGTAATATAAGGTTTATATTGTGTTTCTTAGATTATCCACCACTGCCACACGTCTCTTCTGTATGAACAAGGATGCGCAAGAGGTACGAGGAGATTTCCCACACGCTCTGCTACACATTTCGACATCACCGCTTCGCTTAGTTACCTAGCATAGTTTTGGTGGACGCGGGTACATAGTTTCATAGCTACGCTAAGCAACCTCGCACATTTCTGGTGGACAGGCAGCCTTAGTTACGTTTAGCTAAAGAACAAAACACATGACACACGAGTTATTAATAATAACCTACCGAATGACCTAACGGTCACAAAGAGGACATAGAGGGCTAGGGACAAAGGGATCGGCCTACACACAGCTCTATAGCCTATTGGTCAGGCCAGGACATCGCCCGAAGTCCGATGGCAGCCGCGGACCGCGCTCTAATTAAAACACCCCCCACCCCGCGACCCAACCCCCTCCCAAATGCCTGTCAAAGATCATGAATAAAGTAGTAGTTCAGAAGGTTTCGTCAACTCTCAGTTAGCAACGAGATGTTAATGGAAAAGAGATGAGATTTTTAGGAATTCTTAGGAAAAACCTCTGAAAATTCGTTCAATACAATGATACTTTCCCAAAACTGAAACAAAAAGTTGGGTGTTATTAGTTTGAAGGCTTTGTCTGCCTCCCAGTCTTTCTGTCTCTTTGTCTCTCTCTAGAAAGGTTGAAATGACAGTACCGTTTTTTTTGCAAGCTGTTATGGCCTGGTAAAAATCTTATTTCAATGGTTCAATGTTTATCCCATCACAATTTGCGCAGAAGTATTGGCCAAATTATGTTAGATACTTCAAGAGCTGTTTAGATTCGTTCTAACCACATAAACTTAGCACAACATTACCTTATTACGAAGTGTGTAGTAACAAATCAATGTTCGAAAATTAATTTAGAAAAAAATAAACAAAATAAAACAATTATATTTCGGAGTATTTGATGCAAATAGTAACGGTAATTACGATGGAAGGGATCAGGTCGGTTACGTCCTTTGCCCCGAACGTCCACTCTAGCCCCTAACGTTCATTTCCCGGATTCGTTCTTTCCCCGAACGGCCATTTCCCCGTACGGCCATTTCCCCGAACGGGCATTTTCCAGAACTTCCATTTCCACAGCTGTTAAGTATTATGATAAGTGCTAGACGATGATAGGTTAAATTTTTAGTTTTAATTATTAATTTTTCTGATAAATCACCGTGCCCAAAAGATGAAACCTTTTAACGTGAAAAAAATTCTAAGAAACAACAGACACCATGGAGATTTAGAAGAACCCTTGTAAATCGAGAAACGAGACTTACAGAAAAAGGAGCCAATTATTGAATAAATACAAGTCTAGGGGCTTACTCTTTGACATTCGGCCCCGCCAGAGGCTATGTAAAAAAAAGGACATTCACGCACTGCGCGAGTAAGATTGCCTCGTAAAATTCTACGTATATTCAGCTACGTCTTGTTCATTAAACTTGTAATGCCTATATTATATAAAATTATATGTAGAAGAATATACGTATATTATATCTCAATGTGACATTGTTGTGGTGGTATTTTCAAAGGCAATTCATATACAACGTGTTTATGATTAAACGGAAAAATAGAAAGCAGTTTGTTTGGAATCGAGAGCAGAATCGAATTATCATGGTTTCAATTAAGTTTTTTTTTTCAAAATGTTAAATAATTTGTTTGTATAATTTAAAATTTACTGAACTTGATGTCAACCCACCGCAGGGGCACGGCACACTCATACTACTTACTACCAAAACAAGATTCTAAAAATATATCCATGAGCACGTTAGCGCTTTCATTCATTGCTGAAATGATAACAAATAATTATTCCCTGAAAACTTAAAATGCGAATAATTTAAAATTTTAACTATCAAAATAATGAAATTATTGTTTTAAACTAATTATTTTGCTATACATCAGTTGAGGTTTATGAGGTTTTTCGCTTATTCATTAACACGTTGTGTATTGTGATGAAATTTTTCATGTTAATGTTATAATAATATTTTACTAATCGTGGCGAATTCTGCCGTACTCTAAAAAATACTTAGTAATTTCCCGGAGGAAACATTTAAAGGGCTTTATTGTTTCTATTACCGAACAAACCGTGGCCACACTTTGACAACAACACCATAAAGATCCAAAGCCTGTACCCATAAATAATTAAACCAAACGTGTACAAGAAATGTTTATCAGTAGAAACAGGGCGCACACAAGTTCGTCTGGCCTAACGCTTGTGGTTCTAGACTTCTAGACCTAACTCCGTCCTCCGGCCACTTCGGTAATTAGCCACACAACCTCACCAAGAGCTCATACATCATCTTGTCAATGCCAATATTATTCTCGTTTATTGGCTTAGTTGTAAGAGTATGTTTATCTAAATTATAAGACACAATGCAATCTAGGTAGAAAATATAACTTAGGAGGAACCTTGTCCACGGATTAGTGGAACAAATCTACTACTATAAAAATATTGGTACCTATATATTTTTCGGGTTCCGTAGTCAAACAAGGAACCCTTATACTACTTTCGTCCATTCTGTCTGTCTGTATACTCTGCCTCAATAACCCGCTCATTTTTGCATCTATTGAATCGAAATTTGAATGAAGACAGATAACTGTAACCCTAGTAGTTATGAAGAAACGACCTTTTTTCGACCAACGAAATGGGGGTTGGAAAACATAGTTTTATTTTAATAAATCGAGTGAGGTATCGTTGGATAGGTCTTCCTTTATTCAGGTAAGATTCTACTTATTCAATGGCTACGGAACACTATCATGGGCGAGTCCGCCACGCTCTTGGCTGGTTTTTAGGTTTTAGCTGGTCCAGACTAGTGGAACGAATTTTACATACCTATATACATTCATAAACTCACGACCGTAATCCCGTACAGGGTGGTCAGGAACATTGTTACAACTACCAATAGTACAGTACACACAGTACCTACAGTGTTACATTTTTTTTATTAGCATATGTCATCCCACTGTTGGCAATGGCATATTCCCTTTGAATAATATTAAAATATGTATAAGAGTAAAAAATGTGGACAGAGCATGCCCAGGACAGAGATGGTTGGTAGCTTCCAACCACGCATGCTCTGTCCACATTTTTTACTCTTATACATATTTTAATATTATAAAATTATATATTGTATTCTAACGATTTAAACTAAATGGGTATGAATAAAGGTATTGTCATTTTTTAACAGTCGCGGCCATCAATCAAAGCATTGTATAATTATAGTAGGTACTATAAAAAAAAACATATTGTGATAAACACTTATGGCCTAGCTCGCATCGGAGCTGAGATATTTGACTCTAAAGGTGGATGAAAAAGTAACCAAAGCCTTTAAGGATCAACTCATTCTCGATCAATCAATCGAAACATATTACCAACTCAGCAAAATATACCGTAAATAAATACAGAAGATACAAAACAAGTCGGTCTTAGCGCTAAAAAGCGATTTCTCCCATACAACCTTGAAGTTATTTGTACCTTAATAGCCCAGCTCCGATGCAGCCTAGCAATGAATGTGATGTTTTTTAATGTATTTTGAAACCAAAGTCCTCTAAAAGCCTATGTAAGTTTTATTACTGGCCGATCATCAACAAAAATAAACATTTTTCTCCATAGAACCTTACGCATACCTATTTAAAAAGATAGCATAGCATAGCATATGCTCATGACTATATTCCCCAAGGGGGTAGTCAGAGATGTTCTTAAACCACAGAATATCCACATTTCACCAGTAGTACCGAAACTCTGTTCAGTGTGACGGGGGGTGAACCCGTCGCCACTTATAATGGACAGTGGATACAATACATGCCTCGAAATTGAAGCATACAGGTTTCCTCACGATGTTTTCCTTCACCGAAAAGCCAGTGATGTTACAAATCGTACATAAATTCCGTAAAACTCATTGGTACGAGACGGCTTGGACGGGGATCGAACCATCGCCTCCTGCACGGCAGGCAAAGTTACTCGCCACTGGACCACCACGGCTCAAAAAAAAAAAAAAAGGCTGGCTTTAAAAAGATAGTACCTTAAATTACACGCTTTTTTAATTTTTCTTATCCGATAGAATAACATACATGCGTCAGTAGGTATAGCACGAAGAATAGAAGACAAAGCTAGGGCAGCACCAAAAGATAAGGGCGGGCGGGCGGCGCGAACTAAGCTGACGAGACCGAGGCTTATCTAACGCACACCCGCAGATCGAATGTCGTTACGAAAGTGAACTTTATCACCTCAGCAATAGACTGACAACTTCAACATTGACAGATTTAGAAACAATAAGTACGTACTTAGAATATACTTTCTTATTATAGAATGCGGCTGAAGCCTTGTTAAATTTTGTAAGAATAAGTGCGAGCACCATTGTAGGTAATAGGTAGACAAATTTTGAATTTGGTTTTTCATTTCTTGTTCGAATTCCTTCAGTTTTTCACATAAAGTGACATGTGAGTGGGTACGGAAGAAATAAAAAACATAACGATCCTAAAACGAATTCCACACATTCATAAAATTCGAAACACCAACGTAAAGTACCTACCTATACTTCATTCCATATAAGGACGAAAAGATTTCCGATTCCTATTGAACTTTCTGGCCACTTCTGATTAGCAAATATTAATTTATTTATCAGAAAGAAATACTATCCGACATATATTGGACGTTACTAAAACTGTTCTAAGACTAACTGGGAGTAAGTGTTTCAAATCTCTGTTTTTGTAATTCAAAATATCATAAATTTCGTTGTTATTTGGAATGGAGTATAGTTATAGTACAAACATAAAAATGAGAAAAAAAGAAACTTGCAATTGGGACGAAAAAGCCAATTCATTGTTAAAATTAGCAAGTAGGTACTTAATTCTTAATGATGAAAATCTTTAACATTTATTTGCTTCAAAAAATATAATAATTTGTTTTGTGTACTTATTGAGTGTATTAAAATGACTCGACATGACTCTACACGACAGACAGAAGATTTCTTTCACCTTACAATATACACTTCCAAACGTTTATAAACTTCATTTTCTCAAACATGCTTGGAAATTCGAGCTTTATTTTGACAACCTTCTTCGAGATAAATCGAAAATGCTGTACTGGCAAAATACATGCGAGCAGCGGCCGGCAAATGTTGTATGAAAATCCATATCTGTCTTGGTTTAGCGGCCAAATAAATTACATAGTAAACTCATATAATTTAAAAATGGAACGATCTTTTACTCCGAAACATGCCAACCAAGGAGGTAACTTATCAAAGGTTTTATTGAAATTAAGCACTGGCTTTCAAATATAATATTTATTGAAAAAAAAAAAACAAATGAACACTTTAACGCAGGAAACTTAGTTTAAATTTCCGCGCATTATTTGAGAAAAGTACTTCATAAGCCTTGGCCACAACTAGGCATTGATGGACTTACGTATGTGTGCGTCGGCTTCGCTTCGGCCCACATTTACACGAACGTCCATCTATGCCTCTTTTGCTGGCCGCTGCAGTAATGTACTATATCAGTCTAAACTTCTGAATAACGTTGATAAGGGGAGTCACGTTGCAAGTTTTGCCGTGAGCGGTTCTGCCGTTCGCGTTTGAGCTTGTCACGACGCTCTACCATCTGTTCTCGACTGTTTTTGCTCAAAAAATAATCCTCGAGATTGGGATAGATACTCCCCTCCCTCAACCTGCATGACACTTGCAGAAATTCAATGCTGCACAAGCAAGAGTTCATTAATATCTAATAAAAAAATTAGTATTTTTTTAAGAATGAAGTATGATTCTACAAGCTGCTCCCTCTTATAATAAAAAGCGTTAGCGAAAAAAGCATGTAAATTCGTAATATTCCAAGCTATTCTCACACTGTCATAAAATCGTGAAACTTTCAGTGTTATACGTATCTAGTCTAGTCTAAAGTGATGTCAAAGATCTGAGGCGTAGACGTAGATAAGGGTTGCCGTCGGTCTCTGCTAAAGAAATGGCTGGCAAGGCTAGCAGTGATGCTTACATAACGTCTTCTTATGTATATACGTCTACCTAGTCATGTTTTCTGAAGCTGTAAATATATATTTAATCAAAACATAAGGTAATACACGTAATTTGTTATATGGGGAAATATTCCATACTTCTAATAAAATTCAATATAAATCTTTTTTTCTTGGGAATGTCAATGAAATGTCACGGATTATTTATATTACAAAATTAACAACGATATACGTGTAGAATAGACTAGACATAAAACTGTAGGGTCAGTTGCACGTACGTTCATTAAAGTTAATCCTCCATTAAATCTCTTGCTAGCTTTTATTACGTCAACAAGACAAAAAGTGACAGCAAGAGATTTGATGGAGGATTAACTTTAATGAACGTATGGTCAGTTCATGTAAATAATTTTGAAAATTTTCTTTTTACAGGTTTGCTGTATGAAAAGCTCTTCAGATATTAAGCTTGTCTACCTGAAAAGGTACCAAACCTTTCAAAACAAGTATTAGTATTCATCCCTTGTGAGATTTGAACCGTTGACCTTAGGTTTGCAGGCGTATTCATTATTAACTTAGCCAGTCTGGTCAAAAAATGGCTATGAAATACTAACTAGGAAAATATAAAAGAAAAGCGAAACCTCTATTTAATTAGCTCGATCAAAAACACGCAAAACATTTTGCAAAAAGAGCTGGTGACGCTAAAAAAAGAAATGAATAGATTTAATTTAGACGTTGAATACTGGCGCCCGACATGGGGCACGATACAGTGGCGCCCAACATGGGGCATTTACGCAAACTAAGACTTTTGTGAGTCTCGCACAAAACGGAGGGTTGTTTGCGTACTCTGGCCGTCCCTCGAGGTGATCCTTGCCAAAACGTGATCGATACAGAGAGACACGACACGGGCGGCCCTCGGGGCGCGTCAATTTGGCCTCCGCTTCGTCAGCGCTAAATTATCCTGACATCTTTAAATGGAATTTCGCGGGTCGCGCGTCCGTGAAGTCCCTGCTCGTTTCGGTAAGGGTTCGCGTGGAGAAGCGAGGGTGTACTTTCGGGCCGCTCTTGACGTCCCCGGCGGCCGCACACGCGATATGCCACCTGGCCCCGGGCATTTACTCCACGCTACATAGTTGAAGGAGATGTGAGGACGAAATATACAAGGGTTTATGTATTGTAGAGTCGCGAATTATTGTACTTTTTGATGTAGCCATTACTTTGAATGTTATATTTCATAAAGTTAGACGTGCATAGATTGTGAGTGTTGTATAAAATTTTAAAATGAACAAAGAAGTAAAGTAATAAAGTTTGTTTATTACTTCTCGACTACAATCATTGTTACTTTTAAGGTACTGGCACTTCCTTCTACGTACTAATCAATAAAAACACTTTTTTTGTAAATTGCGATTCTTTTAATACCTAGTACAGTTACACGAAGTCTATCTATGCATGTGGGCATCAAAATGTAGGTACAATTAACACACGCCTACAGCGACTAGAAACACGAACAATTTCCACCCTCAGGCTGCGCCTCTGTGCCGACATGCACGCCACACCACCTTAATGACTTACCCACGACGTTGGACGCACACGCCAATATTCGACAACTCAACCATTTCGAATAGCCACAAATCTTAGCTCTCACAGGGCGTCTTGTTGCCTCTCGAATTGGTAGGATTATCGTGTTCGACCATTGCCAACAAGCGAGCGTAATCAGCACGGCGGTGACCGCTCGCGCGTAAATTACGCAGCCGGGCCAGCGTAACGCGATCCTCCTTCTCCCCTTTGAGTCTTTGCTAAGTTTAGGTAAGGAATAAATAATCAGGGGTCTGTTTATATTGGGCGGTCGGGGTTGCCTACACGTCCTTCGCTAATGCCCGCTTAGGTAGCCCCGGAGCTTGCTCGCTCGCAAACATAATCGCGTGCCCTCCATTGTCCCCTTAAGGGTAGGGCTGCCACGTCGTTGTTATTGAACTGATTGATTAGATGAGCACTTTGCCCAAATTTGTTGGAGAAATTAAGGTCTAAAGCCAAAATATACCTAAGCTCTCAACATAATTAATATAGTTTACCGCAATTCATCTAGCTTATTGTACTTGTTTTTGGAAACTATGTGGGTAGATCGTTCTGTTTGTCCTTTAATAAACTTCAGTAGAAATAATAGTTTAAGTTCAGCTGTTTTCTTAATTTATTGCTTGTCTTGTTCTTCGTTCTTTGCCTACTTCATCAGTCTATTATACAAAGGAAACATCTAGGTAATAATGTAGGTAGTACTATTTTCATGATAAAGTTTGTGTTAAAGCTAATTTCTTCGGGGCCACTCTACGAAAGTACTTTGCTAGGCAGCTGCATTAAATTGCGCTCTGCTTAATTGGATGCCAAATCGAACCGAACCAATAGGTACTTCGCTTTATTAAATTACAGCTCCGTTCGGCTGCCCCCCGCATTATCTTGCGACGCCAGCGGCACGCTCACGCTCCCGCCAAATCCAATATCCGCACGCGTAATAACAATCGCGACCGTCTATCGGACGCGCGTAAATTATGCACGAATCATACCAACTGTACGAACCAACGAACCGGACCAAAACACACCTTACTACCTTATAACAAGAGGCAGAGCAAACGCTTCGGTAGTTGTGTCCGCGAACGGTCGCCGACGACGACGGTGCCGCCGTGCTAATGGCTAAGCGACCCTCCCCCACCTCCCTTCGACCCCCTCGCAAGCAAAGCACGCGTTCAGGAATAAGGGAAAAGCTTGTCTAATTGTGTACCGGAATAGTAAACGCCAATGAATTAAATAAGAGGATCGCGTTGTGTTTATTTCAGTCTGCAAACCAAGCATTAAGTTTATTATGATTTTTGCAAATGGATTTTGGCGTTTCATTATTTCTAAGCTTAGAATTCGTTATTTAAAAAAAATCTAATTTGTTTTGTTTATTTACTCGAATAAAGGACGGAACAGCATCAAAGCGCTCTGTAAAGCTTGTGTAAGCAACACAAGCAATAAAGAAAGCATACCTATTTCTGAACGTGAGCCTGAGCTTTCGCGCCAAGAGTTTTCCCGCCCGCGCCGCGAGTGCCACCCCGCGAATGTCGTAAACTTATTTTTTCGCGCACAAAGGCGGGCGAGGGAACATCCGCATACAGCCAGCTCTAATTCCCGCGCGGCGCGGCACAGCCCGCGGCCTCGGAAAATACTCCACCATTTGCGCTAACACCGGCACCGTACAGCATGTCGCTATAAAATGTTTATGAACCACGCTTAAAACGAAGTTACTGTTCCTCATAATTAATTATTAGCTGGCTTTATATTTTGACATTTTAGTTTGAATATTTGCGGTTTATTGACATACTAAACGTCCCATTTCGCGACAACGTACGCTGATAATATTCATAGCTAATTAATGCTAGGACACATTCCGCATAAAGTTTTCTAATGCACTAGAGTTGTGTCTCATTAAAAATGCCGCCAAGCTGATTACGAAATAGCATTCGCGACATTTTTAATGACAGTCATTAAATTGTCATCGATGACAGTGGCAGCCGCCGGCTGGCAACTGGCGATACTGGCGGGGAAGATAAAAAGAGAAAAGCTACGTGGTGGCAACGTGCAGGAGCGGATTGGGACGGCTATTTAATAAGACCCCCACATTAATTTCACAAACATTAGTGTAGTCATTATTAAAACGATAACGTATGAAAGTATTTTGCCGTAAGATTTAGAGCTTAGCTTGAGAATGAGGGGGGCTCGAAACCCCCCTGACAGCGGTCCTGGCAGCACGCCCACGTAGCTCGCAGCTCGCATGTGGCCGCGAATAATTCACGCTAGTGTACACGCGCAATTTGCACAGGGCTGCCACTTCACCAAATAAATAATTTATTAAATTTTATTTAAATTCATTAGGTTAAATAAAAGTTATTGGTAATGTAAAATATTAGTTATAAATATTTTTCAGAAACGTTTTAAGAAAATTTTAATCGCTAAAATATAAAGCTTCGTTGGTTTCCGTCCCGACAACGAAAAATGCATACAAAAGACATCAACGAGGTTGTAAAATATTTCTCACATTAACTTAAGGCTTTTATTATTTCACGAGAGCAGTACGTATACTTCTTTCTAAAATCATGATAGCTATGATTCTAATGAACAATGATTTCATTAATTTGATACAAGCATTTTAAACTTTTATACATTTTGTTTTCATGTTGCTAGGCATGTGTTCCGACAGCAGTAATCTCAAATGTAACTATGGTCCAAGACCACATTAGTATTTGAGTTACAGCCTGTGGAATTTCACTGCTGGGACTTTGCACATTCTCTCAAATGAGTATGAAAGAAAGTGGGCTATACCATATTCCACTACGCTGACTCAGTGTGGGCTGGTGGAGGTAATTTAGTGGTCATATATGCTTCAATAAGCCACTAACTTTGGCTTCAAATAAATGTTTTTTCCTATTTTAGTCTACTGTAACATACTTGTTTTATTTCTATTAATTACGTAACAGTATTTCAAAGCTTTAGCACAGCCCTGAAGTGTTATGTCGGTAGAGGGGGGTAGCAGGGGGCGCCTTGACAGCGCAACGCCGTTAATTCCTGAACGCTCCTCGCGCGATTGACAACGCGCTTGGAATTTATCGACGCGCACACTCGCCGCTCCCTGCTCGGCTAGTGATGCGACATCATTTATATCGGAGATTATCGATAGTCAGGTCATAGACAGGTCAATCGTGCGCGATGAGCGAGGGCCCGGGGCGGGGGGAGGTTGTATTGAAATTCGATGATACTGCTACGCTGTCGCTTCAAACTTAGAAACTATTTAGGACTTCTCGAAATCAATAACCACAAGATATTTTACGAGCGAAATCCCACTAAGGTTCACTGGTAGTCACGCTTCTGAATAGTTCAATCAATCAAGTCTGTCTTTGCGAAAACAGGTAGGTTATAGCTGATAAATAATTCACATTCAACAGTCAATGTAATCAAACTGCTTGTACACTCGGTGACCCATTAAGCTATACAAAACCACATAATAAATACTAGTACTACTCGTACACGAGAATTACTTCGAAAACAGATTTAAATAAATAGTGACTGCACGGCAATAAGGTGCAAAGTTATTCGCAACCTTCCTATCGTACAATTAGCGAATAACCTACCAAACGTCACAACGGCGCGCGTGCAAAGCTTCCTTTACTTAGTCTCCCTCTTTCATACTTTCAGGTGCTGGCAGCGTGACATCGCTAGGATTTTCAAGTCTCGCATTGACTACTTACAAAATGGCGGCAAGTCTAATGAGATTTGACCAAGAAGTTTACATCGTATACCTAACCTATTGCCATTCACCCCTCGGTGGGGATCGGCCGTCATGCGTACCTGAGCTGAGCTGTGGAGTGAGACAGGCCTGACGAAACTAAAATAACCTTGCCATGCGTAGTTTGATAACGTATAACATCACGTGGCCAGCTTATGTTGGTTTTATATAGCCTGATGTGGCGCCTAGTGTACGTTACAAACCGTAAGGCCGCGTTCAGCCGACCCGTGCCCGGCCCGCGCCCGCCACGCGCATCGGCACCCGCGACTTACCCGCCATATTATCGTGTCGTAAGACTCAAATTGCAAGCAATGCATTTCAGCAAGCAGGTGCTGATGCGCGTGGCGGGTACGAGGAGGGTGCGGGGCGGGAGCGAGGCGGGCGCAGGTGCTCCCTCAAAATACAATACGAGATTTATTATCGTATCATAAGACTCAAATTGCAAGCAATGCATTTCAAGGCTGGTAAGACGCGGGTGATGAGCGTGGCGGGCACGGGCCTGGCGCGGCGCGGGTCGTCTAAACGCGGCCTTACGCTCGGGATTAAATAATTATATTGTCTTATTTTTAAATATAGCCGGTTGCTTATGCTTTGCACTGCAATTCTGCCAATGTCAAGTAGTTTCGTGGAAGTATCGTGATTTTTTTAAAAGACTACCCAATACGCGACCGCTCACTTACAACGCGACTTCTTAATTATCATAAATTTATCGATAGCCACAACGAGTAGAATGTGTCGCATCCCTACCGCACGTCTCTACTGCGTTCGGTTCGCCGACGATATGTACAGTCTTATGTACCGGCTAGGTAAATAGGAGCACGATGCCTTTTAGGACATCGGCTGGGCTGCCCTGTCTGGGTGACTTGACTTGATGCATCTAAACGCTACGGTTCGAGTGGAATGGAGCCAAGACGAATACTAATGATGGACCGTTTTGATGCTATCCGTGTTTGAATAGCAAGGTAATGTTAGGTGCGGGAACGGTTATGAATTTAGGTTAACATAGATCATATTCTTGCGATGCAAGTTTAAATGGGTATGAGTAAATATGGGTATGAGTATGAGTAAATAAAGGTATTTTCATTTTTTTTACAATCGCGGCCACCAAAGTATTGTATAACTATAGTACTATAAAAAACAAAGATTGTGTCATGAACGCTTATGGCCTAACTCGCATCGGAGCTGAGATATTTGACTCTAAAAGTTCATGAAAACGTAACCAAAACTCATTTTCAATCAATCAATCGAAAAATATTATCTACTCAGCAAAATGTACCGTAAAGAAATACAGAAATGCGAATCAAGGCGGTTTTAGCGCTAACAAGCTAGGGTGTCTCAAAAGAAATTTTATATTTAGTGGATCGATTAAAAAAAAAGTAAGCCGTATATAGAAAAAATGTTTATTAATTATTGAAATACACTTTTTGGGGATTTATTTCTTAAAAATGATATCGTCTAAATGTAGACCCTCGCGTTCTCGGCACTCATTTAATCGAACAGTAAAATTACTTATGACGGCTCGGCAGGTGGATTCAGGGATGGCTGCCATTTCCTGACGGATATTTTCTTTCAAATGGGCCAGTGAAGTCGGTTTATCGGGTTTCTGATGTTTGCGTTTTGGATTCGTTGCACTCCAGTAGCGGCAGTTCTGCTTATTTACGTGGCCATTAAGATGAAAATGAGCTTCATCCGAAAACAAAATGTTGGTAAACGTTGAAAATCGCTCAATCACCTGATTTACGAAATGAAGCCTCTGACTGGCATCTTGGGGCTTTAATTCTTGCACGAATTGAATTTTGTAGGGGTGCAGCTTTAGGTCTTTGTGCATGATGCGATGTAATGATGATCTATGCACATTTAAAGCACTTGCGCGCTTCCGAATTGAAAGGTTCGGGTCGTCACGAACAGACTGATTAACATTCTCCACGTTTTCTACCGTTCTTGATGACCTAGGTCGCCCGGATTTTGATTTATCTAGCGTTGCACCGGTCTCTTCAAACTTTTTAACCCAATGTCGAATGATGTGCCAAGCATTCCTGCTTGGCGCATCATTTAAGTGGCGAAAACCTCGAATACTGCAGAATTTTCTACGCGCTACAGTCGCCGAATCACCGTTTTTGTAAAACTCTCGCACGCACAACGCGCGGTCTGCTCCCGAGAAACGCTCCATAGCGACTGAATTCCCAAGAGCCAGGCTACCGATTGACATAACCCCCGCGCCCCTCGGATACGTTGCGCTCACGCACTAAGCTAAATAAATATAAAATTTCTTTTGAGACACCCTGTATTTCTTCATACAACCATAGAAGTTTAATAGCACAACTCCGATGCGGCTTACCAATGAATTTGATGTTTTTTAATGAATTTTGAAAGGTCCTCTAAAAAGCTATGTAAGATTTATTACTGGCCGATCAACAACAAAAATGTAAATTTTTCTCCATACAACCTTACTCATACCCATTTATACTAATCAAATATGTATAGCGTCCTTTTTAATATGCTGACACTTCTTTAAGAGGATGATCAGACCGTCAAACTGAACAACATTCTCTATGGCACCAACAACGAAATCGCGAAAAAAATTCAGCTGTTCCATACAAAACTGCAAACCTACTCGAGTCAAATGTATGGGACAGCAGATTTTTTTTTCGCGATTTAAATGTTGGCCCGAAAGAAATCTTAGGCTAAAGGTAAAATAAAATCATAACTTTAAAGCACCTTTGAGTGACCTTTAATAATAAATCCATCTAACCTCATTCGTCCTCCGACTCCTCCGCACCGCAGCCGCAGGGCGCACGTGCCTGCGGCCTGCCCTGCGCTGCACAGTAATAAGTACTAACACATTATGAGACGATCTCATAGGTACAGTAAGACTAACTCAAAGAGCCCGATTTTACCGTAAAATTGGGTAACTTTTGTAACCATTTTATACATTAACTAGAGTACTTTTTAAGCAGAAAACAAAACTGAACAATCTACAGGACATGAGAAGTGATTTGATTTTCCTCCAAATCTATTTGAATTAATAAACCTGAAGAAAAAGGAATCAAAGTCACCCCTTTTTTCCAGTTGTAACCATTTTACTCTTACATTGTTGATCGGAAGAAAATTAAAATTTACAATATACTTCACAATACAACATAGAATGATTTTTCTTGTTCTTCGAAAATTCTTAAAAATTCATGTAATTTTTCAAAGAAAACGGCTATATTTTGAACGGCGCCACGCGCTCGTCAATATCGATTAGTATGAAGAGTCGTGTTCCCGGGCAGATACGCCTGCAGTGTTTTTGTGGGCGAAAAGTTAGCCACCTATCCACTACTTGGCAGTCTTGGCACGTCATTCCTTCCGTCAAACCTAAAATACGCTATAATTGAGCTTTTCTGCGACTGCACGCTAAAAATGATAGTTCAATAGTTGTAGCAAAGTTTCTTACCACTCCGAGAGGGATAATGGTCGTGAGTTTGTCGAGCGACCCAGTTATACAACGTGTTGAAGAACGCAAAACCTAAAAACTGTTTTTAAACGCTCTATAAAGATCATTATAGGGTTTTTCTTCATAATTATGCTGACGATTTTTTAAGGCGATGATCAAACAACATTCACTATGGGACACACATCAAAATTGCTAAAAGATATCTACTGCATATATTTGGCTCGAGTAGGCTAGCAGTTTGGTTTGAAACAGCTGATTTCCTTTCGCGATTTTAGTGTAGTTCCTGTTGAAAGTTGTTCAGTTTGATGGTCTGATCATCCCCTTAAAAAACCCATCAGCATGTTAAGTTGAATCCAGTATATTTAATCTAGCTGCGATGACGGGAGCCGGTGGGTACGAAGTCGCGGACAAAATCGATTTCTGTCAAAAAGTAATATGCTTCACCTTAAAAAGCCACTGTTCACACAAATCCATCGCATTCGTCCTCAAGCCTGGCTGCATACGTGTCCGAAACGCACCAAGTAATCAGTAGTGATGCACAGCGTGGGGATTAAACTCAAGGATGGTTGGTCAAGCCCCTCGTACCGAATGTAAAGTTGGGGAGACGTGGTACTTGCACTTATGTGTGCTGGAAGTGGCCTGAGGGGTTTTTCTCCATGGTTCTAATGTCAGATCAAGCTGAGGTAAGGTGTTGGACTGACGTAGATACGACCTCACCATGAGGGCCAGCATGGGTCTAGCAGTATCGATTTTTTGGATGATTTTCCTGAACTCTCCATCGATGGTGCACAGTCCTATGTAAGATATTAGAATTTTGATCTAAATTCACATTCGTATTGATTGTCAGAGAGATGATGCAATACTAAGATAAAAGTCAAGTCACGTTACAGATCTGTTATTGGGTAGTCGCGTGTTGGTTGCCCTTCCCTGGCCTTCGCTCCAATTGTGGTGGCACAATATAGTTTTTTCCGAAAAACAACCCCTTGGTCACCAAATATGTATAATTATAACCATACAACGTCAGCCACTTAAGTTGCTACTTAAACTAGACATTGGCAAAATCATCAACACCAACATGGACGCCACCATTTTGAAAATTAGATTAAAAGACTCTCACTTCGATATTTATTTCTGGAGTGTTGGTTGTGTAGTTATCTTGTTCAATAGTTGTAGCAAAGTAGTTTGTTTTATTATTAGAAGCATTTATTCTAAACGATCTCTTTCAATTCAATTTCTTTTAAAAAAAAATCCCCCACAGGATTTTCAGGAATCTCTGTCTTTACGCAAATGAAATAAAATAATATTGTTGTATGGTGTCCTGTCATTTCACCGACAGTCAATTTGCAAATTTTTACTTGACAACCAACTACTGGCAAAAAAATGAATCGTTATTTCATCTTTACACAATTACTGATTTTACAAATTATTCAAGTATTAAACTAATCACCTGACTTATTTTCATTTTGCGACATATCATTTGACAAACGATTCATTTATCATTCATGTTATTTAAACAAACAACACTTGGTGTATTGCATTATTTGACATGTTCCATTATTATTAGGCACACATTTTACTAATTACAACCAAAATAATTAATTAAAAAAAACATCATTATCATTCGTAATTTTAATAAATCAACAAAAGTAAAAATTAACAACAGCCTATTTTAATTTCAAATGGATTGCTAACGATCTTAATAGTTTTCCAATCCAAAGTAAAATATATTAAGTCGGTTAGGTTAGGTTTGACTTGCGACCACGCCGCACGAGCCGAGCGAGCGGAGCGAGCGTGCCGCGGCAGCGGCCGGCGAGTGCCAGAACCGAATCGCTCGTGTTAAACTAGTTTAGCCGACTCCACTAGGCTATCCAAAGTAAAATGAGTCGGTTAGGTTAGGTTTGACTTGCGACCACGCCGCACGAGCCGAGCGAGCGGAGCGAGCGTGCCGCGGCAGCGGCCGGCGAGTGCCAGAACCGAATCGCTCGTGTTAAACTAGTTTAGCCGACTTCACTAGGCTATCCAAAGTAAAATGAGTAGGTTAGGTTAGGTTTGACTTGCGATAACAATGATGCCAGAAACCATTTTTGTTTTTAGAAAAAAAAAACTTTAGTACTTACTTACCTGTAAATTATTTGGCCCAAATGGAAATTGCAACCGTGCAGGACTGTGTTTTCAAAATTTGATCGCAAGCTTAAGATAGCTGCTTTTTCAAAGTCTAATATGCAGACTTTTGGTTTGAAATCAATGTTATTTTCTGTTCCATATTCTATAAGCTATCTATATTCTATTATTTTGTTAATACGTGATTTTGTAAAATAGTAACAATATTACATGAAAAATACATAAAAGAAAAAAATACATTAGGTATATTTGTAAAGACAAGCTTTTGCAAAAAATATTTTTGTTAAGCGATTATTTGTAAAATGATCAATTTGCGGAACAAGGTGTTTGTAAAATGAATATTACATGAAACGTTGCTTGTTAAGTAATAATTTGCCAAAAAGTTTTTGGACAAACATTAGTGAACCATTGTTGTATTAATAAACAACCCTTAACCTACCTCTGTCGGAGTTATAACAACCGTTAGCGGTTATTTTCATAGAAAGCAATGTTCATCCCATCCGAGTAAACCTGCGTGGGTCGAGGTATGGTAGCGATCAACAAATGTTAGCAACGCCTACGTGTTGTATGTATGACCGTTAGAAATGAGATAACGATTCTGTTATTATACAGGGTGACATTGATATAATGAAAATCCTTTTAAAATAAGAGTCTCCCCATCAAACTGAACAACTTTTACAATGGGAGCGTTGATGATACGTTTGAATCGAGTAGGTATTGCAGTTTAGTATGGGACAGCTTATATTTTTTTGTTATGACAGGTTTGCTCCCATAGTAAAAGTTATTCAGTTTGATAGGTAGAGCATGTGGTTCAAAGGTTAATGATACTTTTCCTTACACCCTGTATAATAGTTTAGATTTACCCCAAGGCGTATACGCCGTACAATCAGGATCGTTTTGAAGCCGGAAGGAGGTGATATGCTCTTGGTTACAAAACAAAAGAGTTTAAGACATTTTGACATAAACATTCTTGCCAGCGAAGTGAACTGGATGGCAGATAAAAAGAAACGAAATTTAATTGCAGTATGCAAAGGGTTTAAACCAACCCACGCATGACCTATCCAGACTTAGCAGATCCGTGCGCATCTAAAACGGGCAACTAATGTCTTCATTCATATTCAGTTTCGCCTACGCAGAGAAGCGCAGGGCTCACGATATGTGTTGCCTAGGCTGAATCGCAAAGATTTAATTTATTCCATTCCAGTTTTTCTCAAAATAACATCGATTCTCGATAGTATTTTCTGCAATTTGTGTGATAGACCAATTCTTATTTTGACGTGAAACGTCTTTCATTTCAGGGAGTAGGGGCAGGCCTGTCTCACTCCACAGCTCAGGTACGCTTGACGGCCGATCCCCACCGAGGAGTGAATGGTAATAGATTATTAGGTATACCGTGTAAATTTCTTAGTCAAATCTCATTAGACTTGCCGCCATTTTGTGAGTAGTCAATGCGAGACTTGAGCAATTTCTACTCACAAAATGGAAACCAAAGAGGGACTATGTAAAGGAAGCTTTCATGTCTAATGAGTCGGTTCATTTTTGTTTGCACGCGCACCGTTGTGACGGTTATTCGCGAATTATACGATAGGACGGGTGGTGCGAATAACTTTGCACCTTGTTGCCGTGCTCTGAGAGTCGCTATTTATTTAAATCTGTTTTCGAAGTGATTCTTCTGTCACTTGCAAAAACCATATGTAACGAAATGTGTTATGACAAGATCGCTTATTATACTTTGGAAGTAAATCACCTACCGGCATTATTTTATTACCATTATTTAAAGGAGCCATTACTCGGTACAAGACATTTCATGTACTCCACTGAGGCTTTTTCCCTGATACAGCTTACCTGTTTTTTTTAGTTGGTTTTTAACCCCCTACGCAAAAAGAGGGGTGTTATAAGTTTGACGCCAATGTCTGTGTGTCTGTCTGTCTGTCTGGGGCATCGTACCTCTCGAACGGATGGACCGATCTCTGCGATTTTTTTTACTCGAAAGTAAGTTTCCTTGCGGTGGTTCTTAGCTACGAGTATATTTGGTAAAAATCGATTCAGCAGTTTTCATGTAACTTTAAAAATTATGACATAACATTAAATTAAATTACAAATAAAAAAAAATCCAACGCCAAAAACAAACAAATAATTGACCGAATTATTTTATTTGGCGTTTATTTCATGACGGTGGATGTCTAATCGTAAAGTCCGTAGTACTGTTTGCTAAGTGTATTGGATCCGTGGGTAGCTAACGAGCGACCAGCTTATATCTTCATTAGTATTCTGATTTACCCACGCAGAGCAGATACGCGATGTGTCTAGTTTATACAGGGTGTCCGGTGGCAGATTTAGGATTTAAATTTCGAATTTCTCCGTAACCGTTGCACGGAGGAGCGGGGAGGGGGCCGCGTTGGCTTCGTCATTCGTGCGGGTTTTTTAGTCGCAATGTCGCAGTGGACGGGTGAACAACGTGCGTTCGCAATCGAAGCGTATTTTAAAGCCAATGATTCGTGTGCAATTTCTCGTCGAAGATTTTGTTCACGTTACAATATTCGACGGTTACGTGACGCCCCAAGTGAAGATTTGATTCGATCATGGGTGCGAAGGTTCCGGGCAACAAGTTCAGCAGAAAATAACCCACGACCGGGGCCCAGCCGGACGTCGAGAACAAATGAAAACATCGAACTCGTCGCGTCCAGTTTGAGCGATAATCCGCGTCAGTCCGTTCGCAAGAGAGCGGCTGCCTTGGGGCTTCCAAAAACTATAGTGCACGAGATATTGAAGAAGGATCTTAAACTTCATCCATTTAAAATTCAAATTGTGCAAGCGCTTAAGCCTAATGATTACAACTTGCGTAAAAATTACTGTGAGACAATGTTGGAGCGATTTCGCACGGTGAACACTATTTTTTGGAGTGATGAAGCCCACTTTCACTTAAATGGCAGTGTAAACAAGCAGAATTGTCGTTATTGGTCTCCTAAAGGACAAAACCCCCACTTAAAACACCAAAAGCCACTTCACAGTCCCAAAGTGACGGTTTGGTGTGCATTATCAAGCAGGGGAATAATTGGACCCTATTTTTTTGAAAATGGTCAAGGGCACGCAATTTCTGTGACTGGTGTTGCTTATCGGCGAATGCTCAATGATTTTTTTTTTCCAACATTGAGAGACCATCCTTCCTACACTTCACGGACATGGTTTCAGCAAGATGGCGCCACCCCGCACACTGCTAGGGAGACCATGGCGCTACTGCGTGATTTCTTCCCCAACCAACTGATAAGTCGTTTCGGTGACATCCCCTGGCCACCCAGGTCACCGGATCTTACACCCATGGACTTTTTTCTGTGGGGATATCTCAAAAATAAAGTCTACGAAACAAACCCGGCGACTATCTCATCATTAAAAGAAAATATCGTTCGCGAAGTTCATGGCATCTCGGCGGCACTTCTCCAGCGAGTGGCAAGAAATACTGAAGCCAGATTCCATGAATGTATCCGACGTGACGGTCAACATTTAGACGACATAATTTTTAAGAAATAAAACCCGCATTTGTCTTCTTTATAATGATTAAAAATATAAATGTATATTTCACGTAGTTTTTTTGTTATTTATATTTTAAATCCTAATTCTGCCACCGGACACCCTGTACAAGCCCTCTTATGCGATCGTTCGTTAGTACTTATCGAATGAACCTTTTTCTCTGCAGTTCATATCAGGGTCCCTATAGATATCGGATTAAGTCTGGGATACTAAGCGATGTTTGATACCACTTTTAAAGTCGGTATCTAGTGAACGAAAACTTTGTCTGACATTACTTTAAATTTTACTGAAGTAAAGATGTCTTTGATTAATTTAAAATTGCAGAAGATAGGTGACGTTCTTGCATACGTACTTGAACAATGGATCTGCTTTTCATGTACTTACTACGAGTCTTTTTTCTTTTTGAATGATTTGTAATACGAGTAAAGGCCCACAAAGGTATTGTGGTACCTTTATTCCGCCTAAAATAAAAAAAGTATCTCATTCACACAAGTCAATTAGGCGAGGGGGACTCGATTTGTGCGGTCCAAGTGCTATATTCCGCTATTTTAATTTAATCAAAGGTTATAGTCGTTTTTAAGAACATTTTACGAGGAAATGTCAAAGACTTATGATCTATGATACAAACATGAAGATTAAGATGCCATAAGATATGATGATGATGAGGAAAACAAAAACCTCCCTTTTTGATAACTTTTAAAAACTATATTCGTTTAAAGTCATTCACCTAATTTGCACTTTCATTGATAAGAACACTAACAAACTTTTAGAACTGAAAGGCAAAGAAAGGGAATATGGTCGTATGTATTTCAGAACTCAACAAATACATCATCATCTCAGCGGATGGACGTCCACTACTGAAGAAAGGCCTCCCCCAAGGATTGGCACAACTATTACGGTAAATTGAAAAATGGTTAACCAATAATCAACAATTGCCTACTTGGTCGGTTAGAAATCATGATAGTACTATTAAAACTAAGACTGAAACTAAATAGAAGCACTCATAAAAACATGTCACACCTAAAACCCAACGAACAACTTTGCAAACCCAACAAGTTTTGAGAAACAAAACTCCGAGATCAAATAAAAAGTAACTACAAAACAAAGAGTCGTAAAAACACCAATTAAAAATTATGAATTCTCATCTCGTCTGATCGCAGACAGGCCAGTAGACAGCCTGAACCCGCCCTCTTCCAGACCTACTTACATACATAACTCTCCCCCCTCCGCAACTTTGACCCACTTTGCGGGAGCTCTAACTTTTATTTGCGCAACTTTTGCTTTCCTAATAGTTTGTTTTCAAGCCCTTTTCAATCTTTTTATTAACTGACTTTTTATGGTTAGATGCATATAAAAGTCTATAGCGTGTAACGAAACACTATTAATATTTAAATGGCTTTAACAATCAAACTGAACAACTTTCAATATGGAGCCAACATCCAAATCGTGGAAAAAATATCAGCTGTTTCATACAAAACTGCATAATTAACTACCGACTGATCTCAAATGTAGGTATAGGACATCCGTTTTTTTTTTGGCGTTATTTCCGTAGTGAAAGTTGTTCAGTTTGATGGTCTGAACCACCACCCCTTTAAATATGACTAAGGTGTTTTGTTTATTGTCACACCCTGTATATTAAATTCATTTAGAAAAGAAGGAATCTTTGAGTGACTCGAGAAAAACACGTCACAAAGAAATGCTAACACAATAAACGTTAATGATGAAAACGTCCACCAATTTACATTCACGATTCGGCAAACATTATAAAAGACAGGGGAAGCGCAGCAGCGACTTCCTTTCATCCCTTAGGGGAACTACGTCTGCAGCATAAACAAGCTACGAGAAAAACTCCCTGAATAATAATTAGGGTCGAAGATTAGGCGGGAGCGCGACGACGGCCGATTCTCGCTTGGCTATTAATTACTGGCCCAAGGCGGATGCTATGTGCTGTAGTTGTATATAGGCTCGAATTTCCGGGCATATACCTAACGTAGATACGTGGGCAGCGCGGCGTCTCGCGTGCCCCCCCGAGGGGGGTCCGGGCCCACCCTCTGATCCCGACACTGCCACCCCGTCTAATTGACGCCGCACCGGACGCCCGCGGGGACTGCGCTCCGCCTTCCGGACTCGTGCTCCGTCCGATTTACAATCGCCCGATAATCTTTTCTTGATGACACACCAACATACCTACTCACAAAGCATTTCAAACGAAATGCAGCTGCTAATGCGTTTTACTTCGAACGTTTGCGCGATCGATGGCACGTGAAGTACAGGGAACATTCATCACGTCACGCTTCGAATGCGGTTACGATTTCACGTCGGATTCTGATCGTAGGGTGACTTAAAAGCTTCTAGCCGCAAGTAGATCTGAAGTGTAAGTAAATAACGTCACACCCCGCTGTCTGATACAGTCTTTATTAAGTGGAAGCGTCGTCGGAGTCCGCCTACTTCGAGATACTAATTAAAAACGCTCATCGCGGCCCGGAAGAACGGCAGCGGGTGGCGAGGGGCCGCGGGGGTCCGCGTAACGAACGCACTAATTAATAAGGGTCCGTCGATATTGATTTACGAGGTACCGCGTGTGCCGAGAGGACGGAGCCGGAGGCGCGAGGAATAATGATTGTAACACGCTAGGGGGGTCTGCCGGTCCGCGACCCACCCGGGGCTCGAGCCCCCCTCGCGCACAGATATTTTGTACACGGATACTTACTTTGTTAGATTCGCACAAAGACATTTTTAATTAATTCCACATTCGATTTTATACGAAATCTTTCTTTGTCTGACTGAATTATTCCGCCTCAAAAGAAAATTTTCATTGCACATGATAATTGAAGACTGAATCTTTTAAAGATAAAAGGAATACCTTATGTATTTCATGTTCCATTGAACATTGTAGTTTATCGACGAATAATAAAGCAGTTACATCGTTGATGATAATTGAATAAGCTTTATAACAGCGTAAAACCTGCAAGCAAACTAAACAAAAATCCACTGCAAAATCTATTCCAACATAATGAATGACCGGCACTCCCCAAAAAACATGGTGAAAATTCTCAATTTCCACTTCCAGCCGGCGGTGCTGCGACGGCGAATTTGCATCGGAAAGAAACGTAAAAAGAGCAAGAATCCGCTCGCGAACGCGGACGCCCCCCTGCACCCCCCGGTCCGCAGGGGACCAACGTGAGGATACCTACCCTAAATACGTGTACAATTTATCACTGTGTATACTGTACGTTGCACCTCCCGCAGTCTTTTATGAGAACAAAGATTTTCAAAGATGATACCAAATAGAGACAAGCGTTGATGAAAAATAAGATCAATGAAGATGAAGTTACAGTTAACAGTAGGTCTGTTATACACCTATACTTCATTCCAAATAAGGACGACGAGAGTTTCCGATTCCTATTTAGCTTTCTGGCCAATTCTTATTACCAAATGTATTTAATTTACTGGATATATATACTATCCGACATATCTTGGACGGTACTAAAGCTGTTCTAAGAATAAGTGAGAGGAACTGTTTCAAATCTCTGTTTCTGTAATGCAAAATAGCCTTAAAATTTCGTTGCTATTTTGAATGGAGTATAGGTGGAGCGAAGAAGAGAATTGTGAAACGGTTCAATTCCATATGCTTGGTGGCGGTAGGCTGCCCCAAGCCATGTCGGATTTATTGATAAAATTCCTATGGATTTTTATCAATAGTAGAGTAGGTATCGTATTATATGCATGCAATATTCTTAGGTAAAACCAAAAGACATTCCAAAAAACAACGTGCTCAAAACCGGTGCTGTAATAAGAAAAGTTAATCTATCACACCGGATTCATACTAAAAATATATTGGGAAGATATTTGCGTATCGTTCCAAAGACCAGAAACGCAGACGAAAATCTAAGAGTAAACCATATATTTTATTTGTACAACGAAACAAAACCCCAGTGCCGGTAAAAACGAAGCTCTATGTTACTACCACGTGTAAATAGTGTTCTGAGGTAGACAGGTACCATAAATGAGCGGTCATAAACGGGCCCGATCTCAAATGGAATCGAGTCACACTGCGGCTGCAATACCGGTTCAAGAGCGAACACTGCTGTTTCTACACATGCATGTACTGTGGTTAAGATTCGGAAACTAAATTTTAGTTCGAGTTCTAAATTAGCGAGTTCTCGAGTCAAAAGTGAGTTTTACATTATGAGTTCTGAACTTAATTTTAGGTTGAGTGATTTATCGAATGACATCGACTCTATAGAAGAAGTTTGAGTTCCAACTCTCGTATGTCGAAATTCATACGTTTTAAACTTTAGACCTAGGGTCTAAACTGTAGTGAGTATCTACTTAGTACTTAGACTAAGCTCACGCTCAAAAGACGTATCTGGATCTAAGCCTGAGATTCTTGCTAAAGAATATGTTGGATTCCCCTTAATAACATTATTGAATAGTACCTACTTATTTTACTACGTTATACAGGGTGTAAGAAAACACAACAACAACTTTCACTATGCAGCCAAAATCGAGAAAAAATCTAAAGAATCAGCTGCTTTATACATTTGAATCGAGTACGTACTGCACTGCACCTCTTTACTCAAATGTATGGGACGACAAGTTTTTAATTTTTTTTTTCGACATTATCCCCGATACACGATTTTAGGAGTGCTTCGGACCACCAAACCGAACAACTTACTAATAACAAGTCAACATCGAAATCGAAAGTTATATTAAAAAACTGCAATGGCTACCCTATTCAAATATATAATAATAATAAATAAATAAAAATCTTTAATTGCAGATAATGTATTACATCGAGTTTTTATCGTAAATAAACTAAAACTTTGACTTTATAAGAACAATCGTTGCTGCTAATGCTTAAAAAAGTAAAACTGTAATCTAAGCATTAGCTTCCTTATAGATAGAACAGTATTTGCCATAAGGCCAGAGGGTACGCAGAGAGATCTGTTTTACATTATGAGTGCGCAGTTCATAAACGGAATAACATATTTTTTTGCGCGATTTTAATCTCGATTTCATCGTAAAAGTTTGTTCTCTTTGATGGTCTAAAGTCCGAACCACCCTCTTAAATATGTACACCCTGTATAGGTAGGTGGTAGTGTGCTTAGGTAGGTAACATAAACGGGACGGGTGCACCGGCCGTGGGCGGTCGTAATCGTAAAGGTGCGCGATCTCAAACAGAATCGAGCCACTCTGCTGACTGCAGCGTCAGCGGTCCGCGGGCATGTACTTGTACCGCCCGTTGTTCTAACACCTGGATATTTGGGGAAACTTCGTTAAAATTGGCTCTCTTTTTATACAGCGTGTTAGTGAATAAGCGCAAAACTTCATACACCCCAACTGATTTATAACAAAATAATTAGATTGAAACAATAATTTCATTAGGTTGATAGTTAATATTTATAGTTATTCGCATTTTAAGTTTTCAGGCAAAAATGATTTGTTGTCATTTCAGCAATAAATGAAAGCGCTAACGTGCTCATGGATACATTTTAAGAATCTGATTTTGTTAGTAAGTAGGGTGAGTGTGCCCGAGAGGTGGGTTGAGATCGAATTCAGTAAGTTTTAAATGTTACAAACAAATTATTTAATATTTTGAAAAAGAAATCCATGAAAATTCGATTCTGCTCTCGATTCTAAACCAACCACTTTCTAGTTTTGCGTTAATTCATTACAACGTTGTATAAATGGTTTCGATCGGTCGCAATCTTTTTGTTTGTAGACGTTTATTTATTCATTCTACACGTGTTAAGTTAATTAAATATTAAGATAAGATAAGAATTTTTTATTTTTCCTCTTATCATTACAACAAATACTGACGTGTAAAGTTAGGAATATTGTAAAGGGAGACAGGAATCCAAACTAGGCAGAGCCCTTGCTACCAAAGTACTACTTTCGAGAGGAGAGACCTGGAGTGCGATTTTTGAAACTCATTCGTTGAACTCAGCAGTTGGAAATGTCAAAATTATTATGAAGATACGAGTATGTATCTTTCTACTGCTGATTTGACTTTCATAAATCACAAACCAGTAGTGAGATTTTTGAAAATCGAATCAGCAGTAGAGAGATGCATATCTCCATAGTAACTTTGTCATTTTTTACTGCTGAGTTCAACGAATGAGTTTTAAAAATCGCACTCCAGGTCTCTAATCTTTAAAGTAGTACATTATTTAATAGTACCTAATACAATCAGTAAAAAGTGCTTTAGGAAGCTTAAACACAAAGCTAAACAAAAAGAAAAACTTTGAAACAGAAAGTTCAAAGTTAAAAATATGTATACTTATTATTTCTGTAGTCTGTGCCTTTATTATGTGTGTGTGTGTGTATGCGTGTGTGTTTGTGTGTGTGTACGTATATACAATTACCACGACCGATGTATTGACTTATACGTAAACTCTTCTAATATGTTATCAAAAATTTCCATGATAAACACTCAAGGATAGATTCTTACGATAGTTCGCTATATTACAGCGAACTATCTAGTTCATATTATGAGCTCATTAAAGAATACTTAGATTAAGTTAAAATATGAAGAATAATTAAATTAGGTAAGGTTACAGAACGACTACGCCGTAGCCGAAAACGGACCCTTTGGCTACGCCGTAGTCAAAAATGATGATTCAACATATTATTGTTGCAAACAAATAAATAATTGCCATTAAAATATATTTATACACACCGATTAATTGAAAGTATTGAAAAGTCAACAACCATTTTTCTTGAAATTACATCAGAAATACTTCCGTAGGATCACTTTACGAGAGTTTATAAGTCTCAAAAAGACTTGGATAATCTTTTATCAGCGAGGAGCGCAGAGTAAAGCACCTCTGAGAGTTTATTGGGCACTGGCCGGGTGCCTAGCGCCGGTTCTGAGGAGCTCATTACGCCTCGAGTACTAACGGTACCAACACCTACGGATCCAATCAAAACGTCGCTGCGCGTTTTCCATTGAAATTTTTCTTAATGTTATCATTAGACACGTTTTTTAGTCAATCATGCTCTTACTAGTAGCACGAAAGAGAAGAAGAAGACAGGAAGAGAAGGACAAATCTACGCAAGGAGCAAAACTTGTGCACGCATAGAATTCAACATTAATAGATATATAGTACTGGCGTTCGACTGACTTGATCCGAAATCGCCGAACGTGACCGTCTATACAGGGTCCAACTTAATATGCTGACAGTTTTTTAAGAGCATGATCAGATCATCGAACTGAACATCTTTCTCTATGGGACCAACATCGAAAACGCGAAAAAAAACAGCTGTCCCATACATATGGATCGAGTAGATTTGCAGTTTAGTATGCAACAGCTGATTTTTTTTCTCGCGATTTCGACGTTGGTGCCATAGAGAAAGTTGTTCAGTTTGACGGTCTGATCATCCCCTTAAAAAAGTGTCAGCATATTAAGAAAGACCCTATATTATGTGCGTGCGCGTGGCTCGTTTGTATGAAGGCGCCCTTCTGTACCTGTCTCTTTTGTGCTAGTAATATCTGTCTATCTCCGTGGGATAATCGATTTGTAATACAGTCCGTGAGCACTAGAATAAGATTCGGCTGTCGGGTAAAATCGATATTATTCGTATAATAGATAAGATCGCAGCTAGTATATAACCTTGTTTATCGCGACTAATGACGATCTTTTTGAAATTAGTAACAATTAAACCCTCGAGAAGTAAATTGTACGAATGTAAACGATTTTACCCGACAGCCGAATGCGTTTCTAAGAGCTCACGGACTACATATTTACACCAACTGGGTGTGTGTGTGAGTGAAGTATTGTATCTAAAAAGTTTCTTCTATAAGTGTAATCGTTAGTTCTAATCTATACTGATATTTTGTAAAGATGTAAAAGTTTTTATGTTTATATGTAGGGAGTAATCTCTGGAACAACTGAACCGATTGTAATAATTATTTCACTATTAGAAAGCTACACTATTCCTGATAGCATAGGTTATATGTTTTATTGATACGGAAACGAAGTCGCGGGCAAAAGCTAGTGATTGATAAAGAAAAGGCCTTATGGAATCCTTCACACTCTATCAATTGAAGTGTCCTTCATGCCCTCTCCTCTCTTATAAAATATATTATTAGCGATTAGTGACATAACAATCGTGCCATCACCTGGCAACCTGAACTCTGATGCTTTGTACCTAACTGTACGCAACTCTGATAACGTTTTTTTTACGGAAATATGCACGTACACCATGTGGCACATTGTTTAGTGACAAGGGGCTCACTTCCTGTCACAGACAGCAATTATATGCTAGTCTTGGTATGAGTCGTGCTGCAGGACTGACAGAGGACGGTCGCGTACGTATTGGACCCATAAACGGATGAAAAAATTTGGGTGAAGTTTGGCACACTGATAGAATATCTTCTGGATTGACACATAGGATACTTTTTTAAAGAACATGCATAAGGAGTCGCGTTCAATAGCTAGTATTCTATAATCTTATCCATTTGTGACATTCAGAGGACAGAGGTAGTGTATCAGGCAGTATCGTAAACCGGTAACTGTCAGTAACTGACGTCGCGCCGACGACAACATCACGACCAGCATGCCACGGTAGAGTTCTACTCGTAAAATAACTTGCTAAAGATACACGCCCGCTTTTATTACACTCGTCAGAGATGCGTTTTAGAAAATTGGGTGCTCCATTTTAGCTTTTCTGCACTCATATTCTGAGTATCTATTAAGGTGATAATATAGCTGATACGTACTATATGGTTTATATTATGTTACTTAGATCATCTGCCACCGCCACACGTCCTCTTCTGTATGAACCGCGGCTTCTGCTAACGATATAGCTTTGATGAGTTATAGTGTGCAAGCCCGCCAAGGATTTTGGCAAAAAGACAGTCGCGTTGCAAAGCATGCCGGACACAGCAGTTTACAAATAAAATTAAGTACTTACCTTTTTAGGGTACCTACAGTATATCAAAATGGAAAAACGGAAACTTATAAATTCACTCTCGTGTCCCTCCGTCTGTCACATACAGCAACCATAGAAGCTAGCGACTTGAAATAAATATAGTAGGTATATAGCCAACTGTGCTTTCCCAAAAAAGCCGTGGTGGGCCAGTGGCGAGTAACCTTGCCTGCCATGCAGGAGGCGATGGTTCGATCCCCGTCCACGCCGACTCGTACCAATGAGTTTTTCGGAATTTATGTACGATTTGTAACACCACTGGCTTTTCGGTGAAGGAAAACATCGTGAGGAAACCTGCATGCTTCAATTTCGAGGCATGTATTGTACCCACTGTCCATTATAAGTGGCGACGGGCTCACCCCCCGTCACACTGGACAGAGTTTCGGTACTACTGGTGGAACGTGGATGTTCTGAAGTTTCAGAATATCTCTGACTACCTCCTCGGGGAATATAGTCGTGAGCATATGCTATGCTTTCCCAAACATAGAAACCTTTTATTCACAATTTTGTTTTGTTTTTTGGCGATCCGGAATTTGGATTTGACTGCATTGTAACTTTTAAAAGCCGCGCTCTATTACAAATTTCCTATCATATGATCTTTTCTATTAACATAACGGCAAAGGCACTATGTTCTATAACCAACGAGCTCCACAGAGCTTAATACCCCATATCGTAAGAACAGTGTTGTGCTTTCTGCAGTGTGATCTGCAACAGGGTTGTGTAAAAATGGCCCGCATGCCACTTGTGGTTAGGAGTGACTACGACTATACAATGTGTTAATAATTGTATGGTTTTCCATTAATTTAAGATCTTCTTATCGTGTGGGCAGCAAGCCCTAGTGTCAGAGTTTTATCAGACAGCCTTACGGCCTCTGACGTGGTTTTCATATAACGACTACTACCACCAGAGATAGTAGCCGGGATCAACGGCTTAACGTGCGTTATCCGAAACACGGAATCATCAATCTTTTTAGACAATCAGGTGATTCAGCCTACATTGTCCTAACCAACTGGGGCAAAACGCACAAAGTGACATATCACTAGGTGTCCCCCGTGGGAATCGAACCCACGACCTCCGTGTCAAGAGCCCAATGCTCTTAACCATTAGACCACGGAAGTAGTAAGATGAAATGTTAATCAGAGAGATTAGTTCCTTATTATTGACTCTATCAATCTGTTCGGTTACCGGCTTACCAGTTGAGGCAAGCGATTTTTTAATGCATTAAAATTAGCTATGTTCAATATTTAGGGTACCTTCCCTCCAGGTAGGGTTCGTTTTATCCACCCTGTATATGATATTAAATCAAATGAAGAATCTAATAGCTCTGAACGTTATACTATCTGATTACCAGATTAAAGATTGAAAAATTAAGAAGTTAAACTCGCGATATTTCAAACCGGGGAATTGCTTCTGTTCTCAGCTCGGTAGCAACCGAGTCTACTACGCCATAGAACGAATTCTTCAACCTATTCCATCTTAAGGGATGTGGCGCCATCTACTGGCGTTTTTACAAACTAGTCGCTCAACGCTCAAGACTTAATTTTTCATTCTTTAATTTGATTTGTAATAGCACAACATAGCTGTAACATGGTTATAATGATTTGATACCAACTCAACTCAAAATGTTTTATTCAAAATAATATCACACACATGGATAGCTTTCTGACGTCATTTTCTCTCTACCACCGCACGTCGGAAGGTGTTCCGTTGTAGAGAAGATACAGCCAGAAACTCTACAACAGACATCTTTTAAAAAAATTCAATGTACACTTACAAATACAATATTGAATTACATAGTGTAATATTGTCAAGACCAGACATTTTGGTCATTCATATAATCATCGAGGTTATAGTAGCTTTTTTTACAGAGGACTTGCTTAACATGCGACTTAAACTTGTTGTCTGGCAAGTTAAAAATATCCTCTGGTATCTTATTATAATAGCGTATACAGTGCCCCATGAAAGATATTGTTACGAGCGACGGGTTCCGGGATTGGAGTGAAACGCCAAGTCCAAATTTACAGAGTTTATTTGGGTTTCTCTTACTTACGGTTATCCGCGCAGGGATTCCTCTTACACCACTTTTCACTGTTCACTACGTCACTACTAAAACGCACTACACTGTCACTTAACTGTTCGCTTTGCACTTGTCACTATTCACTTTTTCACTTTCACTTTTGTTTAGCACTTTTCACTGTTAAACTCAATACTGCCCTGTGACCGCAAACTCGCCGGTTTATATACCCCTTAGAATGTTCTAGACAATTTGAATTTCGATCGTCTTTTCGTTATTTCTTTGTTCCCTTCCAAACGCTTCTACTCCCTTCTCGAACACGACTGTCTTTTCGTTATTTTCTGTTTCTTTCTAAATATTCCTTCTCCCTCTTTCTTCTAGAACATTCCTAAACAACATTAAAATCTAAAAACTATTTTCACCGGGGTGAGGTTTTGAACCCAGGACTTCTCGACTTAGGTGTCAACTACAATCCATCCGTCGACCGCTGAGCCACGGAGACTGTTAATAAACCGTCCGAATTTTTGAATGCCTTTTTACGTTCGACGTTTGGTAGCATCCGTGACAATATGTTGACTTTACTGAGTAGAAAATGTGGAACACAAATTTATTTTTATTTCTTGTATTGTAACTATGATCTGATTGCCTACCCCTCCTTAAATAGGGAATTAACTACCATACTTTTCACGTGGTCGTCATAATGTTGACTTATTTCATCTAACAGAATATTACTGATATGGCTGTAAAAACTTCCAGCTGTACAGCCCTAACCTAGGATATACCTTCAATACCTTGCATCGATACACAGTTGGACAGTTCATTACAAGATAGCACACATAACATAACATTTGTAAATGCAGCGTAAAACTAGTTCACATTGGAATTGCATACATAATACAAAAATCTCAATAGAGAAGTAGTCTAGAGAAGAAATGACGTCTATGTAAAGTCAAGCTGATATAGAAAATCTATGTCAGCTTGAAACAGGCGTTTTCGTATAAAAAATAGATACAGTAGGTGACACTGAACGATTGACTTTCCTTTTAGGGTGTATTCAGACAATAAACCTAAATAACTTTCCCTAAGGAACATGGGTCGAAAAACGAAAAAAATTTTGTGGACCGTCCATACAAAAGTGCGGATCAGCCGATCTATTTTCTATGGGAGGTCCAAACATTGTTTCTTTTTTTGATCCATGTTCCTTAGGGAATGTTGTTTAGTTTCATTGTCTGAATACACCCTTAAAAGTAAATTCCACAGAGAAAGTTGTTCAATTCGATGGTCTGATCGACCCCGTAAAAAAGTGTCAGCATATTAAGAAGGACCCTGAATTCATCATATACATGTCGTCCTATTTTATTTTTTTTGTCAGATCGAGTGTTCCGTGTTTTTTTCTCTTTCCTAATTTTAAGGAAAATTATTGTTAATTAATTAATGAGATTTTGATGGCTACAATGGAAAAGTTTTTTTTTTATTTACTTTTTAGGCAGGTGATGTTCGTTTAGGTACAACAAACTAACATTTTCAATGTTATTGCGAATTTGTTAATAGAGCAGTTTAACAGAGTTTCGTTCGGTACTAGTGAAACGTGGATGTTCTGTGGTTTCAGAATATCTCCGACTACCCCCTCGGGGAATATAGTCGTGAGCATATGCTATGCTATGCAGTTTACCTACTCGCAACACAAGAACATTACAATTTCAGTCAATAATCAAACTATAGAAAAACCAACCTTTTTAACAGTCAAATCGTTTTTTTTTTCTGATTCTGATGACATCTGATGACTTTTATTTTTACTACCCCTGGAAAACGCCTCATTTGTCTTGGCGTTTTTGGAATTTCGCGCAGTGATAATTTCTGACCTTTAGTTAAAATTTAAAAAAAACTGTCATACCCGGAACATTTCTTGTCTGGATTATTATAATACTCGGTAAATTTCGAAAACCTGCATACCTACTCAACAATTCAACAACGTCAACGCTCGACTCTACCACTACTTCACCACCTAGCATAATATTGCAACTGTCTTAACTAAAAGCTTTGTGCCTGGAACCTATCAGGCTATCATACATAGCATCACGATGTATATAGTTAAGCCACTGTACATAGGTAGGTATACATAGACGCGGTGCACAATCGGCCGCCGCTGGTAAGACGAGAGACCGCAGCGGGCGGGCTTTGTGAGAGCTCGTTGCTAAATTACACTGTTGCTTTGGTTAGTAGCGAAGCGGAAGAGGAAGCGTCACATCGCTGTCAAAAATATCGATGAGTTTCACAAATGGTCAAAAACATTTTTAGATTGACACATGACATACCTAACCTTAGAGAATACCGAATTGACAGCTCGCCGATGTTTCAACGACGAAGTTAAGGTTGTGACCATAGAGAATTGCATTGCTGATCTGTCCACTCTCCACGACCTGCGTTGCCTGAGACGTACGTGGCAATACAAGCGTGCCCAATATCCTCTCGGCTGCACTTTTCTTTTTCTTTCTCCTGAGAGTTTCTTTGTCTTTCCAATATTTGGCCACATCTATTCCCCAGGGGAATCCTCAATTAGAACGTACAGGGAGCAAGAAACATGGAACAAGCGACTCTGCGATAGATGTCCAGTAGTTTGCACTTGACCACGTCCACACTCCGCAGACGCCTCAGTAGGCAATATGTTCCATCTTCGCAGATTATGCTTGGAGCGCCCAACTCCCTTTCGCATTCTTTTAAGTGCCTTTCCATGTCGCCCAATCTTCACGATTTCCAGCAGATATCTTTTCAGGCGATATAATAAGGGATTCGCTCTCATGGATTTCTTGCTTTCGTGGCTCGATACGAGCATCCTGTGGTGTTCTGCAGTCCAGAATCAGATCGAATATCAAAATTAAAATAAACGAATACTTTCGATGAGAGAGAAATAATACAATATAGAACCGGATCACTTTGTTTCAGTATCAATGGCCTTTAATTATATGCATATGTATAAATTTTCTTGCAGAACACTGGCCTCCTATTCAGAATAAAGTTGAGAAAAAGCGGGCGCTACTTCTCCACGCCCGCCGTCTCAAGCCCTCCAACTATGTATGCTCCAGTATGATATGAAGCCCACTTGCTATGAGAGTTCAATGCTTTTGTCTTTCCTTTGACTATTTTGAATTATTTCCAGTGTTCCGAAGGAAGAGTCACACTATGTTCAAGTGGGGTCGCAGACGAGACAGGTCGGACCTAAGGCGTGAATGCGGTGTTAATCCTCAGTCTATGGCCTATCATATATCCTATTCCTACCCGGACACCTTCACGGGAACGGCGCTTATGGATCTATGTGGCGTAATATAAGTATTACAGTAGTAGTAGTACTAGGCTGGAAAGAGTTAGAATGGCATGCCATCGACTTGATAGAAGAAGAAGAAGAAGCGTTTTAAAGAAGTTTTTCCTCCAATAAACGTTCATCGGACGCGACTATGAACACACCCGTTGGAGAGAGCGGGCGTCAGGTGCCCGTATTTTGGTCGGCCGGGTCGTCCAGGCGTCGCCATTCAGTTTATGTAACGAGAATATATATACCCTTTATATACATACCTATGCGGGTTCACATGACGTGTTCTAGCTTTGCTTTATGCTTGGCAAACCTTATCGGTTTGCTTCGAATAAACAGCTGACAAACTTGGCCTCAAAGGACCGCTGAATATTGAAGATGATCGATGTTATGTTGACCATGCTCAAAGGTACAGTTTGTGTACATTGTAAGATTAATAATTTGCTAACATAGGACTTATTTGTATCTATACAAAGCACTTATATTATAGCCGTAAAAGATTATAGCTCTCATGTCACTTTCTCTTAGAATCCCCTATTATTAAACAAGACAGCATATTCTGGAGTATGGTACATACATAATCACTCAATCATTTATCTGGGTAGGTATACGTAGTGATAGTTATTTAGCCGCAGCCTCAAGGCGAGCTCGCGTGACGACGCAGCTCAAATACCTACTTATAGAGACACACGGACTTTAGCCAACATCTATTTTGTTCGTGGACTTTGGAAACTAATGTACCAATACCCCTTAAGGATCACTCAGCTGAACTTGAAGAATGATCTTAACTTTTCAACATGTGACTATTAATCGTCTTTGTATGAAAGAAATTGTGATTCAGCTGTTAGTTCTTCTGAAAAGAAATAACAAATAAGTTTTCCTGCCCAACCTCTCGAAAGCTAACACTCAGTGCGCCGAATTGACCGGCAGTATGCACACAGCGAGTGCCGACCTGATGAGTGCAGGTGGAGCGACTCAGCTAATTCTAAACGCTAAGCTCTCGAGAGCTAACACACAGTGAGCATAACTGACCACACAGCGAGTGCCGATCTGATGAGTGCAGGTGGAGCGACTCAGCTCATTCTAAACGCTAAGCTCTTTAGAGCTAACACTCAGTGCGCCGAACTAACCGGCAGTATGCAGACAGCGAGTGCCGACCTGCTGAGTGCGCGCGGAGCGACTCAGCTCATTTTCTGAGTGGCCGACCGCGACCACCGGCTGACTAAGTACTATTTTCACTATTCTTGTTAGACCTTAGGCTGCAGGGTTGTTTTGGGAACGGAGGATAAATTTATTTATCGTTTATGGAAATTTTTAAGTCATCGATACGATGGCGTCAATTTTGTGTCGTTATTTTCTCACTCGTCAGAGATAAATAGCCAATAAATTATGGAATATTGAACTTACAACCAAAGACACTTCAGCAAAATGTCCTACACATCAAATTGACACAAGATCAAGACCTAATACTTCGGTATTAGGTCTTGACAAGGACTGATAGGACATTCATCATAATGACCTATAAGCAAATAGTCCTGAAAAGCAAAACGACCACTAATTAAACACTTTTACACATTAAAGGAATAATATTTGATAAATAACTCAGAGCTCCAACCACCCTTGCAGAGACCAAAACAATTTTTGTATACCTTAGCTGCAACCAGCGAAATCGCGACCCAAAACCAAAAGGTAACCTCTAATAATACGCGACCGAATCCGTAAGCGCTCGCTTTCACAAGTCCCCTTCCCACAGTCTTTAGTCGTTTGAATGCAAGTACCTGCCGTAGATTGGAAGGCGATATAGATGATATACGTTATGCAAGTCCTTTATGTCTCCTCTGCAGCGAGCCGCGCCTCCGTCCATATCCATGACGATGCAGCTGCCAGCCGCAATATTAGGGTTAGGTTATCGTGAAGATACAAGCGGACGCGCGCGGTACATAGGTACATTCTATTTAAAGTGAACACTTTCTTTATGCGCACTATTTCTGAACAGTGAACCGCCAGGCTCGGGTCGGTAACGCTGAAATGCACGTGAAGCGAAAAAAAAATCAGCTCTTCCATACAAAACTGCAAACATACTTAAGCCGAATGTATGGGACAGCTGATTTTTTTTCGCGATTTTGATGTTGGTCCCATAGAGAAAGTAGTTCAGATTCATGGTCTGATCATCCCCTTAAAACATTTTCAGCATATTGAGAAGGACCCTGTATATAGGGTCCAACTAAATATGCTGACACTTTTTAAAGGGGATGATCAGACCGTCAAACTAAACAACTTTCTCTATGGCACCAACATCGAAATCGCGAAAAAAAAATCATCTGTTCCATACAAAACTGGAAACCTACTTGAGCCAAATGTATTTGACAGCAAATTTTTTTTCACGATTTCGATTTTCGTCCCATAGAGAAAGTTGTTCAGTTTGACGGTCTGATCATCCTCAGGACCACCACCAGGACTCTGTATACAGGGTGTAAGTGACAGCCTAGCAAATACTGAAACGGTGAACTCAGACCATCAAACTGAACAACTTTCACTATTGAGCCTACCTCAGGAAACGCGAAAAAAAATCTAGTTTGATGGTCTGAGTTCACTGTTTCACTATTTGCTAGGCTGTCACTTACACCCTGTATATACTCGTTTCTTCTATCGTGTGGACATAAGCACAAGTGGTTTTTTTTAATTTGAAGACAGGTTTGTACATAAACGCACAACCATAATAATCATGCTATTCATGCATTTAGTAAGGCTCAACTTTAGTATATTGGAGGTTTCAGGAGGGAAATACGTGAGAAGGTCTTAACCGTCAAAGCAGTCTAGATGATTCACCAAGGAATTTTAAAATCGTGGGCGTTAGCAGGTGATGATGGCAGGGTTTCTAAATGATATCCAATTTTACCTCTGTAAGCTAATCGATAACCAATCTTAGGTACCTAAACCCCTCACAAGAAGAAAGCAGGTAGTCTTCTCTCAATTCGGGAAACAACCATGTGGCAAAACGTACGGTCTGCCCAGAAACTGGATTATTGTCCAATAAATAAAGGCCAAACACAGAAAACTGAAATGTTCTGTTGTACGATTAAAGAAGAATTTCCAATGCTCTAACAACTACATCAACAACAACGAAGACGACCCACTCATAAACACCTATAAAGAAACTGCCATTTCCCGCTATGTGCTTCAGGGCGGTGTGCACCTAACGACGTCATCAGAGGAGCCCGTATTCCGTTCGCCGCCGCGCCGCCGGCGCGCAGCCCGGCTGCGTCCGCTACGTATATCAAACACTAACCACGGTGTAACATACATGTTACTACCTAGGTACACTAGTGTACCTTACTTACCTATATGTCTACATCTAGACTTATGTACACAAGATTGGAATTCATAAATAAACTAGAGTTTACCCGCCCGCGAATTCATCCGCACGGGTTCCCGTAAACGTTGATATCTTATAATATAACTGAACTAGATTCACAATCAACGTTCGAAATATGGCAGGACCAAAAGAGCTCATAAGAGTTCATTTTTGTACTAGTTGACAGTAAATATTCCAAATACGACTGAATTTATGAATCAGAAACAACTTATTCGTGCCACCCAACAGCATACATTCTTGATTTGTGTGGATTATACTCGTATGTCAGATTTGGACAAAAATTTGCTAAGTATTTTGTATGAGACTTGGGAGTCTGTCCTTATGTCAATACCCGCAAATGATAATCATAAGCTTTCAAATACAAAAAGTATCATCAAAATCGGTATAGTAGTTTGTTAGTACGTGATGCGCAAACAAACAAACAAACAAAAAAAACAAAAGATTGTGACTTGGAGTCAGGGACACCTAAAACCATTTCGTAATATTTTTTTAGTAAATATCTTCAATGTACAGACACACTTCAGTTACAGTTTTAGAATAGTAGAGAAGAAGAGATGATACCGATTCCTTCGCACTAGAACTATTGAACGAATGTAGACAACCAACAGTACCGAATGGACAACATACATAACCACTAAATATTACATTTTAGGTAACGCTTTATTTCAAAAACGTTCATTATCTATCATCCTCCTGCCCTTATCCCATTATTTTCGGGTTGGAGCTATCTATATTAAACGATTACAACTAAATAAAGCATAGCGGCGGCGCCATAGATAAAAGCAGTGGACGATGAGAGGCTGGTGATGATGAAAGCAATATAGCTGAAATAGGAAAGGTAGTATCGGAAGGTGCTTAAGAGAAGTTTATTCCGAATGCGTAAATGCGCGCTGCATACAAACGAAGTCTGGTGATATCTTCAATACTAACCAATTAAACTCATTAAAATTTTTCAGAAACAATCTACGAACAAATATCTATGCTTGTGTCGTGTCCGATTTTCGTTAAAATATACCGTTTCAATGCTAGGATTAATTTAAGTGTTGTATGGAAATCTTTGAGGCACTGTAATTTTAAAACTGTACATTTTAAGGAAAATCTTACACGATACAAGCATAGAGATTTGTATCTAGATAGCTTCTGCAAAATTTCACTGACTTTAATTGGTTAGTATTGAACATATCACCAGACTTCGTTTGTATGTAGCACGCCAACAGTAATATACCCTTAATCAATTCCTCAACCTCTTTTTCGTTATTTGTGATGATAAAAAAAATTAAATGCTTATTGTGAGTTTTTTAATTTGCGTGTTGGAATTAAGGACTGCAGGTAGGTACTAGGTACCCAGTCTCTAAATTACATCAGATTACCATGCGTGATCGTAATTATCACCTTCCAAATAAGCTACAGGCAGAAAACTGTGCATTAAAATGGAATCGCTTCAATAAACTTTTCATAAAAAAATGCCTATGCAGTCAGCTCTAACTACAGGGGTTTAGGTTAAACACA
Source organism: Agonopterix alstromeriana (assembly GCA_963924505.1). Taxonomy (NCBI): domain Eukaryota; kingdom Metazoa; phylum Arthropoda; class Insecta; order Lepidoptera; family Depressariidae; genus Agonopterix; species Agonopterix alstromeriana. Next base: position 11,977,658 of record OZ004679.1, on the reverse strand, counting down.
TGGGCAGGCACATGATAGTGAACAACTTTCCCTATTGGAAATTAGCAAACAAAATTTCAATTTTCCATAATTTATGCAATCAGTTGATCGAACGTTTGTATGAAAAGTAGTACCTAGTAAATTATTCATAGCATAGCATATGCTCACGACTATATTTTCCACGTTTCACCCACAGAACATTATAAGAGGGGTTAGAAATGCAAAGTAGCGCTTTTGCTTCGGAGACGGCTGTCGCCACTTGTCTTCCCGCTCACGCTGTTACAATTACTCAGGCCCTCTCGCTCGCACCACTGCGCCTTATGGTGTTATGCAAACCATTGCATAACCTGTGGCGACACGTTCCACGCCTACTTCACACTTCTAACCCCTCTTATAATGTTCTGTGGTTTCACCAGTAGTACCGAAACTCTGTCCAGTGTGACGAGGGATGAGCCCGTAAATTATTCGATTACAGTAAAAAAGTTTTTGTGAGTGTCCATTTTGTTCCTCTGGGAAAGTTGTTCAGTAGGTATCATGAGTACAATCACCCATTAAAGTAATACAACTGTCTACCCTAACACCCTGTATAAGATCAAAACGTGTCAAGTCACTGTAATCCCAGAGAACCTCTAAATATACAAGCAAAGCTATGACTACCGACTACAGTTAGGTAGATAGCAAGGCTTATAGGTTTAGAGCTATGGCCCAGTTACTTGAAGCAAGCACGGTACGCCAGACCGCACGTGTTCTGTTCCATCTAAATGCGCTGGCAAGCCAATTTCAATATGCATATAGCCCTACATAGCTAGAGTGCCCAGTGTTGCTAGCAACGATGTAGCAAATTATTCACTATGCGTTTCTTGCAGGGTGTTGTCAGGGAGTCAAAATGTTTTTTTGACTTAGGTCGACCGGTTGAAGATTTAGAATCGCGGCACAGATTACTATACTCCATTTCAAATAGCAACGAAATTTTAAGGCTGTTTTTTGAAGTACAAAAACAGAGATTGGAAACACTTCCGCTCACTTAATCTTAGAACAGCTAACGTCCAAGACAAATGTCAGATAGTATATCTTTCTGATAAATAAATTATACAGGATGTTACAAAAGTAAAAATAAACATTTAAAACTTTTAAGGGGGTTGTTTAGACTATCAAACTGAACCACTTTCACTATGGGACCAACATCGAAATCGCGAAAAAAAAAATCAGCAGTCCCATATATTTAGCTCGCGTAGATTTGTAGTTTAGTATGCAACATCAGATTTTTTTTATCGCGATTTGATATTGGTCCCATAGTGAAAGTTGTTCAGTTTGATGGTCTAAACCACCTCCTTAAATGTTTATTTGTATTTTTGTAACACCTTGTATTTGTACATCAGAACTGGTCAGAAAGTTATATAGGATCTTCTACAATCCGTCGATGAAAAATCAAACATTTTAATTTGAATTCTTAAAACACAGACTATTACTAATTAAGCAGATACATCTTCACAGCCTGATTCATTCCCAAACGAATTTTGATTGAATAGGAAAAGTCAATAAGTCAATTAATTTCTTCACCAGTCTACAATAATTTCCCATCCCATGCAAAACAAAAACCAAACCGTAAAATCACCACAGAACACAAATTAAAAAAGTTGTAAACAAACATTCCACACGTGCCATTTTAAAGCCCTGCGCCATCACAATACAATATGGACACGATATAAACGATTCCATAAAACAAGTCAAAACAAAATAAAACTAATGCGTGGAACAAATTGTCGACTACGAGAGGGGCAAGGGGGAGGCGGGGGGCAGGGGAAGGGGGGAGTCTACAACTCTACTACGGGCACTCTCGGTTTCATTCATAACTTTTTACAAGTTTATCTGCGGCGATACCTCCTACATATTTATGTGTTTGCGACTGCGATGTCAAAGATTATTTTATTGAAACAGACAGCACTTGTAGTCGCTAGCAAAACAAAATCATACCAACACGGGAAGTTAAGAAATAAACTGGATATTTTTTGAAAAATCCGTTCGTGACATCAAGTTTTTCAAACGTTGATACTGAATAATGATTAGATACATTGAATTGAATTTTAAATAAAATATTATTTGATACTTGGCAAACGTTATGTTTTTTTATTACGAGGCAGAGGCACAAATACATTTTTATAATTCCTTTATTATAAAGAACTCTCCCGCGCCTGCCCTTGTCGGTTAATTCCGAAAACTTCATACAAAACATTATGTTACAAATAAACAGGTGAATTATTATTTTCATTTTCCAGATTATATTCCATTCCAAATTCCAATAATATTAGACATAAATGCAAAAGTTTCTCCGTCTGTCTACTCTACTACGTTTTCATAGCTACCCTACTGATCCCGTGTTAAATGATTTTGTATAAAGATAGCTTTGAATCAAGGCTATGAGACAAGGACATAGACATGAAAATTTCACGCAGACCTAGTCGCTGGTAATATCTAGTTCTAACTATGATTAGGTATGCTTTAGCTCGTGGTAGAGATCCATTTGGTTGGCAAACTTATCTTGATCCTGGCTTACCTGGATTAACCAATTAGCGTTAGAAAAGCCTTCTTCATTCCCCACTTCCATTGCATTCATTCATTCTTCTATGGGCAATATTATGGCACACCGGCTTTTCTTCATGCGTCAGATGGGTCTAAACCTGATCTGTCTTCTGGTACAATCAACTCAAGATATAAAAAATCTACTTAATTATTGATATTCATTGTATTCATTGATATTCATGTAACATACTATAAGCTGTTCCTATCAGATGCCAAATAATATTAGGCACAATACCAAACCCAATTAACGACCTACTCTTTGGCATGACAAACGCACACTTGCGCAGTTGAAACCGGCGCGTCGAGACACACATTTACAAATTGAAATAAAGTTTGTTTTAGTTGGGCACTGGGCATGAATGAAAGCGAAAGGGTGCAGAGTTGGAAACAGATTATTGTCATGAAAACGATTCGCCAGTGAAAATGAAAATGTTAGATTTTTTAGTCACATTATTATACTACAATTTTTATTTTCTTATTGGAGTTGTTGTTGAGAATGATTCTTATCGGATTTTGGTAGTCATATTGCAAAAAGAATGAAAAAGAATGTTTAGGAATGATTTAATGTGGAATTAGAAAAAAGCTTTGTTTTTACCCGACTGCCCCAGAAGGAGGGTTATTTTTAATGTTTCTTAACCGCTCGCATCCCGGCTTTAAGATAACAATTGATAAACAACGGTGTTTCAATAATTTTGTATCCGTGGGAGTTACACGAGCTCGGCCCCCAGGATCCCGTCGAGGGGTTCCCGTCAACTTATCAGTTTATCAGAATCCCCCGAACCCGCATATCCAATGTTAAGAGATAGTATCCCCGACCGAACGACCTTGATCCGCCTCATCTCTACTAAACTACATCATTTTAGTAGGTACACCTATTTTTGACTGGTTTGTCCATCATTATGTCACTCTGGTGCCTTCTAATCCAAGGAATATAAATTCGAAAATCATAAGAATTTGCCCCCGTCACACTGGACAGAGTTTCGGTACTACTGGTGAAACGTGGATGCTCTGAGATTTCAGAACATCTCTGACTACCCCCTCGGGGAATATAGTCGTGAGCATATACATACATACATACATATACATAAGAATTTGCTTCAAATTTTGAATTTATCTAATTACCTAACTCATTAAATAAAGGCCTTAAAAAAATTTACTTCATAGCATTTTTAGATCTTAATATTTTGTACACAATGTTGTGTTTCTTACATAATACAACTTTTTTCCAATATTTAGGTTATCCTTTGAACACAGGTTTCATATGTATTTTATAGAAAAATAAGAAATATACTTCATAGCAAATAAAGCCCAGATGTTGAAGATCATTGCTATATTTGTCATTAATTTGTATGTTTTTCAAATAAAGAGAAGATAGCTCCTAAAAACCAGCAAAATATGAACCGGCACTACGTTTACCTATTCACATGGTGCTAAGTGCCAACTAAAAGGGTTTAGGTGCACAATGTCACATTCGCAAAATGTCTTCTTTACGCAAAATGTCACATTAGCTGCCTTCTAAATGTGTGCTGTAGAGTTTCTGGCCGCATCTTCTCTACAACGGAACACCTTCCGACGCGGTGGTAGAGACAAAGAATGACGTCAGAAAACTATAAAGGGTCCAACTTAATATGCTGACACTTTTTAAGGGGATGATCAGACCATCAAACTGAACAACTTTATCTATGGGACCAAAATCTAAAACGCGAAAAAAAAAACAGCTGTCCTATACATTTGGCTCGAGTTAGTCTGCAGTTTTGTTATGGAACAGTAGATTTTTTTATCGCGATTTCGATGTTGGTGCATTAGAGAAAGTTGTTCAGTTTGACGGTCTGATCATCCCCTTAAAAAAGTGTCAGCATATTAAAAAGGACCCTATAGAGAGCGCCAACCCGAATATAATGAGATAAGTGCAGTTGGATGATAGATAATTATTTTAATGATGCATTTAATTGAAACTGAAGTTTGACAGTCTGATCATCCCCTTAAAAAGGTGACAGAATGTAAGGAGGAAATATTATTTTAAATAAACAATTTTGAGATTACGTTTGATACTGCTTAATATTACCACACTTTGGTAAAATTAATAAATCATTGTTCATTTTCTTTTTCACTGCTACAGAATTTTGATTACGTAACTGCAAGCGAAAGAAGACAGATGGCGCTGGACGTAAGGTCTTCATAAACATCAATAATGTAGAGATTGGTAGAGACAGTTGCACTTTGACTTGGTATACCTACCTAATATGTATAATTGTAATCATTTACATGTTCCTAAGTAGAGGAATAATCTACGCTCTTAGAAAATTTACTAATCTAGTGAATAAACATTGTCTAATTATAATCGGTGTTCTGGAATAGTCTGGATTCGGCTAGAATTAAATTATTATCTTATTTTGTGCCCCTTGTAAGAAGGTAGGTATTTTAAGTCAGTATTATTAATGCTGTTTTTGGTGTAACATAATTTACCTTAGTACCTTATTTGATCGACTATTGATTTTAGGTAGGTATGTAGAGAACATTTAGTAGAGCATATTAGGTAAAATTGGAAATTATATGAAATAATGTTTTCAAAGCGAATCAATATTAGAGCGGAAAATCACACAACTACGACACAAAAGCCAATCAATCTTATTGATTACTCCCTAGTAATTAAGCAGTAAACAAGTGACCATCCACGTGTCTTCCAACCTACGCCAGCCAATGTACCGAGTACTAAGCGACTTGTAACAAAGCGCGGGTGGCTGACCGTCATAGCATAGGTAACGTGACGCACGCGGGGGGGTGCGGACGGGGCGAGACGGGCGAGGCAGCGTCGCGAGGCCGCCCTTGCGCGAAGGTGACGCGACAATTAAAGTCGCGCGGTCATTCCACCGCGCGCTGGCGCGATGTCAACGATTCCGATCATCCTGCGGCGATAGCGGGCGACCGGACGCGACGCCCGCGCCGCGGCACATTAAGCGCAATACACACTGAGCCCGCCGGGCCGCCGACAGAGCCCGGCGACACAACCCGGCGGCTTGAACCGACATATGCCGACAAAAAGACAAAGTAAAGTCTAAAGTTGCCGACATATGTCGGCGGCCCGGCGGGCTCAATGTGTATTGCGCTTTAGAGTTACCGTGCACGCTAGGGTTGTCCACTTTCAGTTTTTAACATGCAAAAAAACATTCACGACCTAGTAGCACTTGATCCAATACGCAGTTCGTCCATACACATTTTATCGAGCACGCATTAGCGGTGTTTCTGAACACGCCGAATGGGATTATCATCATCATCATCATATCAGCCGATAGTCGTCCACTGCTGGACATACGCCTCCCCCGAGGATCCCCAAAATGACCGGTCCTGCGTTGCCCTCATTCAACGGGTTCCCGCCGCCTTAAGGTCGTCGGTCCACCTTACCCACCCACCACAGGGGGGCTAACCCACGCTGCGCTTTCCGGTATGCGGCAGCCACTCGAGAACTCTTCGGCCCCATCGGCCATCGGTTCTGTAAGCAATTTGCCACTTAGGTTTGGCAATTCTTTGAGCGAATTCGGTTACTCTGGTTCTTCTGTGAATCTCTTCAATTCTGATTCGATCTCGCAGGGAAACTCCGAGCATAGCCCTCTCCGTTGCCCTTTGGGTGACTTTCGCCTTTTTATGAGGCCTTGAGTGAGCGACTATGTCTCAGTTCCATATGTCAAAGACTTTCGTCTTGAGATACTGCGGTATTTGGGACAAGAAGATACTACGTTAGTTTTCCGAACGCTCGATATAATATCAATACTGATTAGAAAGTAATATATTTGTACAGGTACAACGTCTAGTACCGTTTCATAAAATACAAATACCGGTATTTCAAGGCCGGGATGGGACGTTGCTACAACGAGCAACAACAAGAGCCAACAACCAAAATAAGTTCTAAATGACTAAAGTAATCAATTACTACATCTCATCTCTTTAATCCTAAGGTGAAATATTACTACCATTAAGTGCTAAAAGTAATCCATCACCGGTTTTTTTAGGAGCAACCAATAATGTCGTCCTACTTCCACTAGATCACTTAAGTACTACGTTTTCCAATATCTCACACAAACACTAACAGTCGACAATCAGCTTTGAAACCAAGCAAGCTAACGTCGACGATTTCGAAATACGTTTATGATCAATAAGTTAGTGACTTTATTCTTATTTAAGAACAATGCTTTTGGCGGTAGAGTTTTCGCCAATTCAATCTCTTTTTCGCCATTTCCTTGAGTTCCTGATACGACACGATATCAACCATTTTTGTTGTGCTATATAGTGAAGTTATTTAGAACCTGGGAATTCACCAACTTTATGGTGAATACCGTTGGAGAGAAAACTGACAAGAGGAATGCTAAGAGGATTCAAAAAGTTATATAGATTATATATATAGATTATATAAGGTTGTCTGGAATAAATCGCTTTTTAGCGATAAGACCGCCTATTTTTGTACCGTCTGTATTTCCTGTTTATTTACTCTCTATATACTGTGTTTTTTGTTTAAAATAAAGTATAATTGATTGATTGATTGAATTTATAATTATATGTATATCTAATCTATCGTCGATTATAATTAGGTATAAAAATCAACGTTATGCTAAGATAGTGAAGAGAAACAACAGTTAAAGGAATGTCTTCAAGAAACAGCATCATTAGAAAAGCACTGCAAGAAAAGCGACAACCCTACCAACGCGTGCGGCCATATTGTCTACAAAATTGCAAACGGCACGCTCTCGCGTCGCCGTCGGAGAAACGAGTTAAATCATCTTGTCTCGACAAAATAACAGCTCTCAATTTAAATTATAAGCACGATACGCGAGTGACAGCCCTGGGGGCGCGGTCCGCGGTCCGCCATATTGCCCGCTAAATTGCACGCTGCACGCGCCCAGACGCTTGCGGTTATCGTCGGCAGAGGACCAATATACAATACAGCAATGTACCTATAAACAGCTACTATAGAAGTAGTGTAGGTATATACCGAAACAGAATACCAACTAAAGGGTCCTTCTTAATAAGCTGACACTTATTAAAGGGATGATCAGACCGAAAAACTGAACAACTTTCTCTATGAGACCAACATCGAAATAGCGTATATAACATTTGGCTCAAGTACGTTTGCATTTTTGTATGAAACAGCTGATTATTTTTGCAATGTATGCCTACCACATACTTTATATCATTAGCTAAATAAATTTGTCGAGTCGATGCGGCAACGGACAATGACACACTTGGCTTTGCATTTTTCCGGCAATGCTTGCTGTTTTACGAATTGTAAAATGATAGTCAGATAAGTATCATACCTACCTACATAATTAAGGTATATGTAATTTTAACAGATACTTATTTTCTACAATATTATAATCTGGAATCGCGTTTTCTAGAAAACGGCTCTAGGGATTGCGATAAAGATTTCAGAATTTACTGACCACCTAATTAGCATAATTGTTATAGGCATACCTACCTGGGCGATCGAGCTCTGCTCGCTGAAAAACCTAGTTTAGACCTAGTTTAACCTAGACGAGGCGCGCGGCGACGTCACGGCGGACGGCTTCCCATACTAAATGACATTTTTGTATGGGCCGACCGTCGCGTCGCCGTCGGGTAATGTGTCTCAACCCTAATGGGGGCAAATAAACAATCTAGATAGGTCTCATATCTGGAGGAACTAGGTTTTTTAGCGAGAAGAGCTCGGTCGCCCAGGCATGCCAAACGTAACAATAATATAATATAACAATTATGCTAATTATAGGGGTATATCTACATATACATTATTCTTAGACTACTTAGTATATGAGGACAAGTTACGCGTGTAACTCTGCTAACACACTTTTCTGCCACTTTTTGCGGGGGGCGAGGTAGCACGACATACGCAACTTTGAATTTTATTCCATTAGTTTAGATTCTAATTTTGAATGTTAAAAATAATGAAAAACAATTTCGTGTGAACCCCAAACGTCATAAGTTCGAAATTATTGTTCCGCAATTATAGGCTGTCGCGTTTAGTGATAAGGTATAAAATTGTATGTAAATGCGTAAGATCTTTTGATCTTGCACGTTGGCAGAGGGGAAATGCTAAGGCGAGGCGGGTCCGTACATAATTCGTCTAAGACATTATTGACCGCGTCCCGTCGATTTTTGATTTGCAATGCAATTTAAGTTTTACATTCATTGAACATGACATTATAGATATGTAGACATGTAGGTAGAGACACTGCAATGAAAACCTTTGTCTTTTTGTACCTACACATTCCAACCTACTACCTACAAAATTAATTATCGAATGGAAATAAATGATCGTCCAATCTACAAATAAACTACCTAACTATATTACGTCTCGAAACACTCGATGTCTAAGCTCGTAGTAAAGATAAACAGGTATCGTTTTTACAGCCTAATCTAAAAACACTATCTATAATGGCATCGCCACCGTATTGGAGCTTGTGCTGAGCTCGTGGGACGTAATCGATGATTGGAACCGAGTCGAGTCGAGTCGTGAAAGCACAGGTGGCGCTCGACGTGGCCCATCGATCTCGGCAAAAATACGATAATACCGTATATTGCCTACACCGCACTTGGTAGCTGGCTGGTGATATAGTGGTGGAGAGACCGCGAGTTTGGGTACAGAGGTACAAGGTACAGAGTTTTTTAGTATTTATTTTATTTCATTTGGAAAACATAACAGGAAAATGTTGTATCTAGAATATGATTTGATGATAGATGTAGTCCAGCCATTTCGGATTTTAAGAGAGAGACAATATTTTTTTTAAATGAGAAAATATAACACTTCTATCGGTTTGTGACGTAATTTTCAGAACTCTATAACACAAATCTCGATGACGATCAAACTGTAAGGGTTTCGTTGCTGGCTACCTACGACAATGGAAAAAAGTCAAAATAGTGGCAAATCCCATGCCAGTTTTCAAACCACAATTTTCTAACCCCTTTTTAAATAAATAATCTTCATCATATTATCTCTGTAAGTAAGAGAAGCAAAAATTCCCTTTTTCCGCTATCCGATTCCAAGTATATCATCGCCCCGCGTTACCTACTCAGCGGCAAAAATACACGCGATCCTGACGGTCAGCGATAACACAGCGGACCATCCGCCCACACCCTCACACACTCCAATACATCCACTTTTATGTGGCACGTGCTCATTAATGTCGGAAAATACCAAAGTTTACCGCGATGGAAACGCATTGGCAAGGAAATGCAGTGCGGGGCGTGGAAAAGTTTAAGCGTCTCTCTTTAGTCTCGCGAATACGTATAAAACTTTATACGCTGCCTCAATATCAGATAGCGAGCGGGTTAAATTTATCCCGAGCAGAGACTGCAAAGGCGGGCTCATAAAAAGCGCGGCTCGGTTGATTACAAAGCCGCGCCGGGTTTATGGGCGCGCATCTCGCGTGCCTCGCTGCCTCGCCGCTCCGACGACGCGAGGGTAGTTTTTCAGTCGCCGAGCCCCCGACACATAAATAAGTGATCACGGCGCCCCCTTCCCTCCCCACACCCCGCCCCCTCGGCTCCCCGCTCGTAAACTAAGCGCAGATAGCGAGAGGACTTAATGGCTGATCGGATTTTGATTAGCGCGGGCCGGCGACGCAACCCCGCACCCGGACTCCGAGCCGAATTTGAATAGATAAGTGGGCACCCGAGGACGGCCGCTCGCGACCGTAATTTACATACTTACTGGCTTTCGGCGAACATAGAGGGTGCCAAGTTATGGACGACGCAAAAACGATAAAGTTGAAATAAAGCCCCGGTCATCGATTCGGTCGCGGCGAGTGGTTTTTTACCGAATTCTGTTTGTTATCGCCCGCGGGCCGGTGCGGCAATGGCTCGCAGTTCCATTGTCGTTTTTTGTTCCGTTTAATCACTGTACTGCAATTGGAACCGAGGAGAACCACAAAACCTGGTGTATTTTAGTTTGGACGAGTTACTTTTGTTCGGCGGTGAGTTGTGGATAAAGTTCGCTGGGGGCTATGACTTCGACCGGGTCGTCACTCGTCAGATCCGTCCGTAACTTGTCGCCATTGATGGAGGTCGGCAGCCGGGGGAATGTTCTGCGAAGTGGATAGAGCCGTCCGGACGGGCAGGGCAGGTATCGTCGTCACCAGGGCTGCGGTTTCCGGACGTCGGTCGCGGCTCGATAACACGCGAGTCCGGGAGGTCTCCCTCCCGCCTCCCTCTCCTCGCTCGCGTTTGTTTAGTTTGGCAGGTAAAGCGCAACACGGAGGGGCAGAAAATGGCGTGTGGGAGTGATCGCTCGCCTGACGTTACCTGACGTATCGGTCGCCCTAATATATTGAAGTTTAATAGAAAACTTTCTACGATGCGATGGAACAAAGAGCCTCATTGTGACAACATTTCCAGGAACCATTTGATTACATTATTGAGTTATTTTTGTTTTTTGCCACACAAATCCTACAAAAATAAGAGCAGGACTTTTGTCTACGCATATCAGCACAGAATACTTAATAGTACTTGGTATCGGTAGACAATACTATTTGATCGTTTAGGACACGTTACAAGCCTATGTCGTTAACGAACGGGCACTTTCAGGCTGTTAACAGCTCTAATCCTGAGATTAGGGTGAACCTACGTCAAGATAAAGTCGTCTAGACCGATCGCAATGGTATTCCAATTAGATCCTCCACTTACAGAACATATATTATGCAAATATTTATTTCTGACAAAATATATATTCCTACCATAAGATGTGGTAATGTTTTCATTTCCTAAGTACTAATAATACTATACTAATATAGAAACCTAGAAAATTGTTATCGCAACAAATTGTGATAAATCAAACAGTTTATGACTTCTCAACTTCACACATATATCAAGAGCTCTCCTCTTTTCAAAAGCACCTTGCTGTACACTTTGATATACAGTACACACGAACACATAATGCAAAAGGATAATGAAGAAGTCACTATACATATACATCGATATATTAACACAGTATCTAAATGTAGAGAGGTATTCGTATATGTAGAGTCCAGCGTCCGCGTCGTAGCTGTTTAAAAGGCCATCAAAGAGCCGTCTACATAAAACGAGTCCCATTTTACATTCGGCGCGCTAGGTCCCGCGTTTATAGCGGGTAGCGGGACCGGCAGGAATTCTGAACGTAATGAGGAAACTGTACTCCTACCACGGTATCACGAGGAGTGATTGCGTCAGTGTAAGGTTGCGAACGATTTTTAGTAACATGTTCATATTTCTTTCACTTTATCTTTTTAAAATATAGTTTAGATATAAATATCAGGCCTTAATATAAGAATGTGTTGCTAATTTGCGAATAATATGAATGAGGAATAATACCATTATCCGCGTCGGGGTGGTCACGCTTTGCTAAAACTATCAACTATGTTTAGAAGCATTTTGAAGGTTTCAACTTTACAAGCTGTAAATATAGAAACACTGCATATGAATATCCTCATTATTATCATCAGCCCATATTCATCCCACTGCAGGTCACAGGCCCACCCTCAGAAAGGGTGTATGGCCCTCCACGCGCGTGCCCAATGCGGGTTGGTAGACTTCACATACACATCGGAATTTCTTCTTCGGCGTGTGCAGGTTTCATCACAATGTTTTCCTTCGGCGTTTGAGAGCAGTCGGTATTACATAAGTTAGAAAAACTCATTGGTACGATCGTTGGCATGTCGTCCGTGCAGATTTGAAGCCTCTAAGGAAAATGATTGATTTCTCATAAGAGTATCTTTAATCCTAATTTATTAGGTAAATAGGTACAAATATCGTCGAAAAAAGACGTCACTCAGAACCGTAAACGAATGAATTTATGTTCCGAAATCCTACTGGAATTTCGCATATAGATATTTCAAGACCTAGATAATCACATAAGTCGCAGGCGAAAGTTAGAGAGCTGTAATGGTATCTAATCGAGACAAATGGTAGAGGATAAACGAACGGCTATTTTCACTCTTGGCACCTTATCAGTGACAAAGAAAGGTGCGTCTATGCATTGCGGGATATGTACGAACCGTCTAATAACTATAATCTATAATTGTGAATTGGACCTTTTGAGAATTGGATCTATTACGAATTTGGCTTATTTCTTCTTCGGTGTTTGTAGGATTCCTCACGATGTTACAGCTACACCTGACTCTATCAGGCTTTCCGAACAACTGGACAGTAAAATATAAAGGGTTTGGTTTTGGTCAACGACGCACATTTAGGGGGTGCTTTCAGACCATCAAACTGAACTTTCATTTCGGAGCCAAATTAAAAAAAAAAATCTGCTGTCCCATACATTTGAGTCGAGTTGGTACTTGGTACTGCAGCTTTGTATGAAACTGTTTTTTTTTTTCGAGATTTCAATGTTTGCTCCATAGTTAATGGCTGTATAAACACCACTGAAGAACCATTAATACGAAAAGAAGAAGAATTGAGAAGTGGACCTATGGAGAATTGGACGATTTGCGAATAGGACAATTGGACAGATAAATTCGACATAATGCGCCTAAACGAATTATTGATCATCTTGTGAAATGTGCAATATTGGGCATCTATAACAAAGTTACCTACATTAGAATACAAGAAAAAACGGTTTTTTCTTTATTCTAAGAATCCTACATTTACACAACAGTACATTTCCAAGACTTTTTCCTAGAAAGTACATGCAGTACTTAGTAGTACCTACTTAAATTCTCTTGCGTCTTCCAGATTAATACATTTTCATCAGTTTCGGTTCAGTTTCGGGCAATTTCTAATTAATATGCTATCCTTCATAGCAAAACAGTTTTAAAAATTTACGAATTGACACAGTGTTTTTTTTTCCAATTGCACAAATTATTTCTATTTAAAAAGCTTGAGTTATATTTTCATAGTTATTTTCATTAGATTCGTATGATAGATATTTTTTCGAATGTTGAAATACTATTGGACTACAAAACTTAATATTTCTTATTCGTTTTCTGTAGTTTTCATTTTTATGCTTCCCTCATATTGTGAGCAACATTTTGTATCAGAATCATTTATAGCTGAGTCAAGAATAGAAAAAGAAAGTTACTTAAATACCTACTTCCATTACAAATTACAAAAGATCTTTCTAGAATTTATCTAATTAGCATCTAGCTCTGAAGAAAACATTGCGAGGAATTCGTCCAGGAATATCTTTGACATTTCAAAATGAAGCGTGGTGGAAACTCAAATGTGGGGTGCGTCGTCCGAAGACTTGCCTACATACCTACACACATAAATTCATTATATAGAAACACCTACATTCAATCATGACCATAAATCTATTTGTAGTCCAATTGGACTACAGATTCCTATATTTTGAAGCATGTAGATGTCGCAAGGCACATTGAAAGTTTCGGGATGAAATGAAGATATGTCCATTTTTGATGGTGATGTGGTTAGCCTTTCGCCCAGAAGAGCACACTCTTTAGTAGCCTGGACTCCCTCAGAAAGAAATGGTCGAATCTAAGCCGGACACAAGGCTACATACAACACCAACCACGTAAACTTATGACTATTATGATTTTGACCAGGAACCATTATTGGAATTAATGGCGACTAATTCCTTCAGGCGTCTTCCCACTTCTTTCACGACCATGCCGTGCGGCTGTCGGTTATAGCCACTGCATCTGACCCCACCTCTGATCATATTGGTCTCCCGTTCCATCAGATATAGAAGGGTAAGGACGAGAGAGTGCATCTGTGTTTAGCGCGTAGGTACACTTATGCACCTCAAAATATCCTGCCTAACAACCTGGGCTGCAATCGCCGTAAATATTCGGTGATTGAACCATGATTGGACTACGTACGAACAATAACTTTTACTTTTGACACTTTTGGTATTGCGCTAATCGCGTTACTGCTCTTGACAGTTGACGCGTTTTGACAGGTCGCTCAGACGTTAAAGGCTGTTAGTTACATAGAGTTTAGCGCAATGCGGAATTCAGCACAGTTGAATAGCAATTATATTGCAATGTGATTAGAACTGAAATTGGATAAGAATAAAACTTTTGACTGCTTTTGTATAAAGATAAGCAGTCACGTCAAGGTAAACAAGGAATCCATCATCATCATTGGATTTAGTTAATTTCTAAAACCGGTTGACTCCACGTCATTCACATTCAAGCTGATATGATACCTAAGCTTCGAGTAACAAGAATTCAGAACATTTCTTTCTTTTTTCTGAAAATATCCAACACGAGATGAACGTAGGTGAACGACTGTAGTATCGCTTTTATGTTTAGATTTTATAGTCGCCCGCTTGGATGTGCATAATATTTTGCGCGAGCTATCTGCGAGCATAGCTTTCTGCTGTCGTAAAGGTGCATGGAAGCCACGTATAGACTGTGTAGTCCCATTATTTAGGTTCGTGACCTCGCGGTAGACATTACGTTACGCGTGGTAACAGAGAATTTATGACAAGATGTATGAATCTGGAGGAAGTGAGAGAGGTTTTTAGGACCGCCAAAAATGGACATTCATAGTCGCTGCCTTGGGAAAAAAGCGTGAGTTTATGTATGCAATACATGAGGGTCCAACTTAATATGCTGATCATTTTTATAGGAATGATCAAACCATCAAACTAAACAACTTTCTCTATGGGACAAAAAATAAAAATTTCGAAAAAAACTAAAGTCCTATACATTTGGGTCGAGAAGGTTCGCAGTCTTGTATGGAACAGCAAACTGTTTTTCGCGATTTCGTCTTTGGTTCCATAGAGAAAGTTGTTCAGTTGAATGGTCTGATCATCCCCTTAAAAAACCGTCAGCATATCAAGAAGGACCCTATATTAATGTTACCACAAAATAGTAACATTATAATTACCGTATCTGTTTAATTAGCAGTCTCTATTACTATTAGAGTAAAGCTCAACGAGTATATTTCCGTCATTTTGTCTAGATTACATGCATTTGACCCTGCAAGTCCCGTTTATCGTAACGTCGTAATGTTTCAAGTATGGTAATGAAACGTTGAAACTTATAACTAGGACATAGATGTAATATCTAGTAATTATGGACTTTAAAATCAACGCGAGGCGTAAAAGTACTAAACCGTAACGAATATTTGTTCTAAAAGTCATCGAAGGTATTATCGATAGCTTTTAGAACATATATTCGTATTCTCCATACAAATATTTGACAATTTACTACCAACTAACCTATCAAAGAGAGATCTAAATACAAACGAAGTTTAATTATCAAATTAAAGATTGAAAAAATATGAATAAATAACCCGCACTCTTCCAAACCGAATTAAGTTATCCATTTTCGCCACCGAGCCCACTACCTAGAGAACGAAATTTTCAATCCTACCGAGAAGACTTATTATCAATACTGACCAATTAAACCAAATGCATTTTTAAACACGACCTTGATACTTATCTCTGTGCCTTTGGTTTGTGGTTGTCAGATTTTCTTGAAATTGTACAGTTTCAAAGTTACAGTGGCTCAAAGATTTTCATACAAATCTTTAAATTAATCCTAGCATAGGAACTGTATATTTTAACGGGAATCTGACAAACCACAGGTACAGAGATAAGTATCAAGGTCGTGTTTAAAAATACATTTGGTTTTATTGGTCAGTATTGAAAATAGGTCTTACTTCGTGTGTATGCGGCGCGCTGCAAGTACTATCCTCCATTATCACACTTCAGTTTCTGATCTCTTTAAAATAGAAATTTGATTGTGAATTCATGTCTAGTAGATAAAGTTCAAACTTCCAGTTCCAGTCCTGACTTATCTAAGACTCTACCAGCCCCACTTGTAATTCTCAGAGAGCAATAAATTCATTTAATAGAGCTATACCAACTTAATACCAATAGTGCATTAACTAACTGGAATTATCAACTGCACATACATTTTATGTGTATTGGAATCTAATAGCCTTGGCCATCTGATCCTATACACCTGTATGGAAGCAGAGTGTAGGTACTTTTAAGAATAGATCAAAAATTGCAGAAGGGGAAATGACCGGGGGCAGATTGCTCGCAAAACCGATGGCCGATGGGGCCGAAGAGTTCTCGAGTGGCGACCGCGTACCGGAAAACGCAGCGTAGGTAGGCCCCCCACAAGACCGACAACCGACGAACGACGACCTGAGGAAGACAGCGGGAACCCGTTGGATGAGGGCAGCACAGGCCGGTCGTTGTGGAAATCCTTGGGGGACGCCTATGTCCAACAGTGGACGTCTATCGGCTGATATGATGATGATGATTGCAGAAAAGTTTTATTTATTTGATAACAAAGGTCGAAACTTGATACAGCTTTGACCAATATCCCCAGATGGTGCAGATCGTGTACTCGCAATAGTTTGAAAGTACCTTTAGTTGACACTACTAGACCCTTGTATAAATATACACCATCATGTGGGTATAATATAATACGCATAGAGAATTGACTCATAATTCCCGCATCTCGTTCGGCGATAACTTGACTGAACCTATCTCGCAGCAGACGTCTCCCGACTTACGCAACAAAATTTACGCTCAAGCGAGCCGAGGTCCACTAGCACTAACGTTACTAACTCACACCCATGCAATTTGTATGAGCCACACTACCATCGTTATTGAAACTCCCTCTCCCCCCTCGCGTTCATCTAAGATAGACGTCCGAGGGGTTAAAGGTCCGAGTGGTCAGAGTTCTTGCTACGACAAACTATGGTTCGGTGGTATCGGTAACGGACCAGTTTAAGTTGGCCTTTCGTTTGTCTTTGCCCTAGTTTGTTTTGTAGGTATACGAGGGTTCGTTGTTGGTTGGGTAGGTGGTATATAGTGATAGGTAGGTATGTAAGGCGAGTGGCGAGCGGACGCCCGCGGCGTGTGGGAGAGACGTTTACGGTTGGAACGCTGGTCGTCGACGTCTCTGTGACCATCATGTCGGAGGAAATTCGGACCTGGTTTTAGAAAGGATTATTTTCCTTAACCTATCACAAAATAGAAGAAAATAATATTTAAAACAAAACAGTAGGCACGCACAGGTATGGATCAGGGCAGCTGTACCTGCAAAGGTATACCTTTGGACTTGGACGCCACGGCAGGCTAATTATGTTTTCAACGAATATAACATCTGCAGCAAGTACTTCGTTCCTAACCCGCACCGTTAGACTGACAAATTCAAAGATTAATGTAAATCGCAAATCTTATTTACTTAAATGAAATAAAGAATAAATATGTGATTAAAACATATAGTAATAAATAACTCTTGTAGTAACCACTATAAATTTCTCATCGAATTTGGTAGGCACCTAAGTATAGAGGTTAAAAAAACAATCAGATAAGTTCTAATAACTGGCTTTTCACTTAGATGTAATCTCAAACCCTCATTATCCACCTCACCTAGTAAAACAGTAAAAAGCATAAGAGAAGCCAAAAATCTACTGTTTGTCTAGCTGCCACTGCGTCATATCACAATCGGGCCTTAGCTCTCTTCCTTTGTGATAGGACTACAAGTGTCTTGCATACTATCATATCGAATGTCATCAATCACCACGTCCCAATCCGCTCCGTAGTCCCAGCAACGCCCTATGCCGAGGTGAGTACCCCTTCTTAGTGACCTTAGGCCGGTTCCATCACAGGTAATGTGGACCTAGCAACAGGTGCTCCCTCAATGAAAAATCTGAAGAAATGCAACTAAAATAATATCCCAAAAGTTCACTAGATCATGGGGACCGAAACGCGGGCGCAATACCGCGCTGCGAGACTTGCCGCGGTCGGCCCCTCGCGTCGCGCCAATTAATTACGGTGGCCATCTTACCCCACTCGCCACCCACCACCCCGCTCCGGCTGACGGACAATAATTGCCGAATGCTGCCGAATCTACGCCACTCGCTACCTAGTGCCATCTAGTGGACTGGAGTCGAGACCTGGAGGGCGATCGCGCTAATTTAAAACATCCAAGTTCAATCCTAATCCAATTGCAATCCAATTACTATTCAATTCCGTATCGCGCTAAACTTAACATATTTACTATAGGACTGACAGCTTTTAACGTATAAGCGATCTGTCAAAACGGATCTAACGGCTGTCCAATGAATAGCGCTATACCGAATGTGTTAAAAATTGTGGCTCGCACGCGGTCCAATCATTGTTCCGTTGCGATTTATTTACCGCAGTCGCCCTCCATGACATTCATGGGATACTAGAAAATCGTAATTCTCTACATAAACCTATGGCGTACCTGGAAACTAATTACCTGTAACACTCCTACCCACACATTTCAATGTGTACTCCGACAGTAGACAAATCAAATAGGTCGAAACACATATTGATACGATCCTGATAAAATTTTCTTGCCTCTTCAATATCTTGTAAGACGGTCGGTTTCAAGCACATTCATTTTATTTAGCCCATCATATTTGATAAGTTATATGTCAAGATTGACAGTCGAAGCTACGAACGCGTCGAAAAAAATATCAGTGAACTTTTGAGTGATAAACCGTGTCGGTATACACGCACACATATATAGTTGTATGGCGCCTCACGCACACCAACCTAAGAAAGTTGGCCACTTTTGTTTTATACGGTAGAAGCTAGCTCTATCTAGACATATACTTTATTTAAGCCCATCATTAATAAGTAGTAAAACTCTACTAAAAGTGGCAACACTGATCTTCAGTCTCATAACCTACTAAAGAGCAATACCGTAAAGAGCGGCGGCTTCTGGCGCTAACTGCCTTTGTCACTGGCTTCTCGAAGCAGTCGAAGCTTTCACTAATAACTGTCAACAAACAAACAGATGCTTCCTTTCTGAGATACTTTGACGTAATTTTGTTAATTGTTGCAATAAGCAAATGAAAATTTACTCGGCGCTTTCTAAATGGAGAGGCTATTGTGAAGTTTGTTAAATTAAGGGAGGTGTCACAGAACCGTATATTTCGGAGAAGTCGAACTGAGAGCATTAGGGCCATCGCTCACGATGACTTTTTGCAGCGAATGCAGTCGCGATCCTGGCGCGACACAGTCGCGACGCCGCCGTCACGTCGCTGGCCACTAGCTGGTCGTTGGTGACTCATAGCCCACGCAGACACGATTCTGTATCACTACTATCACGAATTGATACAGTCGTGATGCAGCATCGCTACAGCACGCCTCCGCTCTTTTTTTTCCCGATGTTGCCCGATACAGTAGCGCATTTTGTATCGATACAGTAGCAAGCATTGCTGACGTACGACTGCATCACTACGGTCGCGCATTTGTTGCGCTGTGGCGCGACTGTATCGCAATCAATGATATTATACCAAAGCGAAGCAGATATGTTACCTATTAGTGCGCGCAAATTGAAGACTCGAAAACGACCTAATTGGGACGTCTTTCAAGTCCGCGTCCAGCGATACTAAGTACGTGCGACACGGCCGACAATTTTACGCATAATTTTCTATGAAGGTAACATAAATCTTATCTATCTATCTTCTATCTTGTGTAAAATATCACTGGTCGCGATACACGATTCGCGCAACTGCATCGCTGTAAAAAGTCGTCGTGGGCGACAGCCCTAAGAGCTTTCATTGGTCACACGAGTAACGTAATTCATTATCCTAACAAACAGTGTCCATCTACAATGAAAGGCAGACTGATTTCTAAACGTAAATTGCAGTGGGTCGCCTGCAGCGATCTTTGCTTTCACACTGCACCGCGGCGCACACGCTCGGTGCCAGATGCGGCACGTACCGCGCAGATGTGAGCAGTTTACTGTACCATTATACCGGGCGACGCGATGCGATCATAAAATAAAGATTCCGTGGACTGTACTCTGAGTAATGTCGATTAAAATATTATTAGAAATTGAACATCTGTATGTAATTAGCAAGCCTTGCAACTGCATGTAAGACAGCTAGTGTATTAATAGCAATGTTTTTGACGACCTGAACGACGACGAATAACAGATAATCTCTATTTCAGAATACTGCCGATGGTCCGAGATCCGACCGCAAAATTATGCACCTATTTGTTCGGTGAACGAAATGTGATTTAAGTGAATGTTTATATTATACAGAGGTTCATACAACGCCGCCGGGTTGCCTAACAAAATCTTGCCGCAAGTGTCTTCACCATGATGATTTATGGTACAATTTTTTCCACCGATCTGTTTGTATAAAAATCGGTTTTATTTTACCAAATTGTTGACCCGGTCTTTAAATTAGCAATCAATATAAGCATCACGAATCTTCCAAAATACTTTTAACTCTTTTTTCAGCGAAGTAGAAAAAAATATGATTCAACAATAAATCATTTTCGACCATAATGGTATTCATAAATATGTGATATCACGCACGACTCAGCACCGAGCACATCTTTATAATATCGTGTGTATCAATAAACTTATTATGTCAGTGTTGTAATAAAAGTGATTTATATTCGACGACGAATGCGATGATAAATGTTATGGAGTGGGGGACGTTTCTTTTGTAATGACTTCGGATAGTTTCATAAACCATACCTACATAAAGTCGTGACCGTATTCCAGGAGATGGTCAGAATTCAGTAACAAAATATTTCCTAAGGTGTAGTTAGAACTATTCGAATATCTATACATAATAATCAAGTCCGTGACTAACTGAATGATTGACTGTCAGGCACTGCACAGCCTAAACCACTAAAGATAGAACCAAATAAAACCGGTCAACTGCGAGTCGGGCTACTCGCGCACCGAGGGTTCCGTACCACACCACCACACAACACAACATAAGAACTCGCAAAAACATTTTTTTTTCTCCGGGACCTTTAGCGCAAGACCGACTCAAACTTGGCCGATTTTTATTATTTGTTGTTATACCATAGAGTTTGCTCTATAATCACACTAATTTTGACGCTTGTATGTAACCCCCCGTAATTTTTATATTTTTGCCATTTTTATTATTTGTTAACAAATCCGCCGTAATAACGCATATTCTGTGAAAATTTCTACTGTTTAGCTATTACGGTTCAAAAGTTACAGCCCTAAATAGGTGGGACGGATGGACGGACGGACAACGTAGGCTTAGTAATAGGGTCCCGTTTTCACCCTCTGGGTACGTAACCCTAAAAAACGGGAAAAGGACTATATGAACCAAAATGGATGTAAGGTAGTGTTGGTAACCGTTAAAAACAAAATAAATATGCAAAAAGTGTGAACGGACGTGATCTATTTTCATAAAAGTTTACAAAAAACAAAACTATCGACTCTACATTTAGGGCTGCCACAAAGTCAAAGAACCAGGGTTGCCACGTTCCTGGAACAAGCTGAGACGGTCAGCGTCGCATTAGATGTGCAAATTGCTAATTCCCTCGTCGGCAGCCGAGCAAAGCTGAACTGAGAACGAACCGAGTAATTATTGACGAAACTGAAATATGCTACGTTTAATTAACTAAACATGTTAATGATATTTATATAAGTATTATTGATTGAGTTGATTAAATAACTTAATTAACTTGGAATTAGAGGAAACTTTTACTACGTATCTTCTAATTCCATTTTTCTCTAGAATGATTGGTGTCGACAAGGATAGGCGTATAAAATGAGTAAGACATATATTTGCCAAAGGGTATGGTGAGGGTAAGATTCTAAGGGTAAGATAGATGCTGGGATAAGATCGTTGCAATGAAATTACCGGCAGCGAATGAGTCCAAATTTTTTAATGCTGGCAACAAAGGGAACGGTGCTATTATTATTCTGTCATGCGCTATTTTGCCAAGATTAAAAAAAACTGCCTCTTCCGCTGGTAATTTCGTTGCAACGATTTCACACCAGCGTCCATCTTCCCCCACCTATTACCGAGGTACCCTAGGTAGATAATTAATCTCCCATTTTCCTTAGTGACCAATGACCAATACAGAAAAAGGAGAGCAACATAAAAAAAAATTTCCTTCTCTTCTCATAATTTATATACCAAGATACTTATAAAATATGCCTACATTACAATATGAATCCACTTAATTATAGATAATAATTATTGTAATTTTCAACCACGTTATTTCCTGGCTCAGAAAAAGATCTCAATGCCATTTTTGTCTCTTTAGGTTCGATGCGACTAGGGATTATAAGGTATCGTTTTCAGGGATTTTGTGGATATAAGTCACCATATCTATCACCACATGCTTCATCTTATAAATATGCAAAAAGTTAATATTATTACAAATAGCATGCATAAAAGTTGTAGTCGTAGCATTAATATATTGCATATATTGTTAATGGAAGTAAATAAATGAAAATGAAATGAATGAATGAATGAAATTGTCTCTGGACACTCTACAAAAATATAAGTATTTTATTTATAGCATGTTTAGGTGTTATACCTTAATTTATTAAACAAATCACTCTCCAGAAAATTTCAAAGACTACCCACGTCTAAATCTTACCTAAGACTTATCAGCCTAAAGGCAGTTTTCATATGAAAATAAACACATTTGCAATTCGAGTAGCTACCTAGCTTTGATAGCAAACACTAGAGTGACCATCTCTAGCTTGAACTTAGAAGACGATGTCCAGCCCGGGTACATATTAATGAGGGCAGGTAGCCGCGGGTGGGGGAGTGGGGGTAGGGGGGTGGCGATGGGTTGTTATGGCAACGCGACGCGGCCTCGGGCGCGGTATTACAATGAAGGCTGCTATGCGAAGGATCTACGATTGGGGAAGTGGTCCTCGAGTAGTCGAGATGCTCTGAAGCCGATTGTTGTGTAGACATATATTTTGTATAGTACTCGTTTTTATCGTAGTAGTAACTATAAAGAATAAAGTTGTAAGGTGATCTGAAAAAGTATTAATAGCCAAAAAAAACACCGATTAATACCCTTAAAAAAGTGTCAGCATATTACGAAGGACCCTGATACACACGGTGGAAATTAAGTTAAAACAGTTCCGAAAATTTTCACAATACATTATTGTACCTACCACGTTAAGGTTTTTTAAAACCATTTTACATTAAATAATGCTTTATTCATATGATATTTTACGAAAAGAATAAATACAACAAACATTATATTAACCTACCTAAAGTAATATTAAAAAAAAAATGAAAACTACACAAACAAAACCAAGACCTAGAATATTCCAGAACAAAATCGCCACATCGACAAACATACCCCAACTCTACCCGCGCCACGCGTTCAAACTCACCACCCCTATCTCGAGCGCGTGATACTCGCGGGGGTGGCAGTGGCAGGCGACTCGGCGAGGGGGGCAGCAGCCCCCAGAACGTGCCGCGACAAAAAACCCGCCGCTGACCCCGGTCCGGCCGCCATAAAGCGCCGCCGAGAGTAATAAGTGTAGGGTTACCAGTCGTCACTATTTTCGAGGACCTATCCAGCCTGACAACCAGACTTTAACGGTTTCTGTATGTTTGCTTTGGGGACTTTAAAACTGTAATGTAGTCAGTAGAATTTTTAAATAACGTGAGAAGACGGTGCGGAAAAGGTGCTAGAGAATTTTCGGAAACTTACCTAAGTTTTACAAGGAACTTTACACGCTCTTTAAATTGTACAATTTTCTATTGGGTATAATTTTTAGTGGAAAGATAATTTTCTTCTTCGGGCTCCTCTCCTACTGGGGTACTGGAGGTTGGCAGGTTTTTGCGTGGACGTAGGTACATTGGAGATTTAAAAAAAAAATTGGGTTTAGAATACGTAATGGAATACATTAAGATTTTTATTAGAATTGTCTATCTGTTTGTCTGTTTGTTTGTGCACGCATCACTTAAAAACTACTTACTGAACCGATTTGCATGGGGTTTTCAAAGAAGAAAATGCTAGCTTTGCAATATACTGCATGTCTTAGTTTATTTCATTGCAATCGGTTTATCATTAAAGTTATGAGTAGGTATTTAAAGTCAGTGGTCTGCGAGTACGAAGTCGCGGGCGCCGCTAGTATTAAGTATAATTTACAGGGGAAAATTCAGGAAAATAAAAACAGTATTTTTACACTCCTCATGCAGCCACCTGCATTAGCTGTAGGTAAAGCTAATATTTATACCGTAATAATCATCAGTCATCACCTAATTACAATTCGGCAACAATAAAAACATATATAAATTTTAAGACAGTGCGGATGCCTACTTTGACCATGCATTCTGTATGGAACAGCAGATTTTTATTTCGTTTTTTCGAAGTTGGCTTCATAGTGAAAGATGTATAGATTGAATGCATGGTTAAAGTATCCGCACTTGCTTTACCCTGTATTTCTTACGACGGCGGCGAAACGAGACGAAAATATACGGCACTTTCTAAAAATCTGGCTTTCCGCCAGGACTTTTTTGAATGATGGTAGCCCTAAACGAGCCCCTTTGCTTGCCTTGCTTTTCGTTACGTCACAAACGGCTCCAGGCTCAAAGGAACGCACGTTCGCACGTTCTAATTTCAAACCGAATGGTTTTATGAGCTGGAGCTCGCTTGATACGAATTCTGGCGCCGGCTGAGTCGGTCTGAGCTATGGTCGTGTGTGGAATATGAGTGAAAACCCTGCTAAATTAGATGAGACTGGTGTGCGGTAATAATAGGTGCTGTCTTGCTTGCTTACTGTTGGGATTAAGGCTAGGAAGAGAACGAGATACTGGCTGGATGAAAACTGAAGATGTCAAATCTGATTCTTGAGAGAAGTTTATTCCGAATGCGTAAATGCACGCTGCATACAAAGGAGGTCTGGTGATATTTTCAATACTAACCAATTAAAGTCAGTTACATTTTTCAAAAACAATCTAGAAAATAATCTCTATGTTTGTATGAAGTCATATTTTCGTTAAAATATACAGTTTTAGTGCTAGGATTAATTTGAGATTTGTATGGAAATCTTTGAGGCACTGTAGCTTTAAAACTATACATTTTAACGAAAATCTGATTTCATAAAAACATAGAGATTAGTTTATAGATTGTTTCTGAAAAATTGCATTGACTTTAATTGGTTAGTATTGAAAATATCACCAGACTTCGTTTGAATGGACCGCGCTCCGAATTATATTCCCTTAAGATGTAAAATCTGATTCTTAACTAACTTATTTGCGTTCCTAAAACGACATCCAGATTTAGCAGATTACCATCGGATTTGCGTACTAGTTGCGTGCGTTGCGGATAGTTTTAAAGTTTATCAGTTATGTATATAAGACAACGAGAAATTATCAAAAATGATGTACCCACTAGATTTGTCCTAAATATCAGTCACTAATTAGAGTGTTTCATAGAGTAATGAAGTTGAATGAAAGCTTGTAAAATAAATAAAAACAACGATAATTTGCAAACAATTTATGGATGAGGGGGTATTTAGAATTACAACCCTCTTTATCTTCGAACTCTTGCAAAAAATAGGTAATATTTTTAAACACAATTTTTGGCTTAACTTTCGAAGGTAACGAAGAAAATCTTTAATGGGGCTTTAGAAAGGATGTGGTTGGTGCGATGTCAAAGGTAAAAGTTAAGTTAGGGTATGGTAGGAAGCACTAGGGTACCGATCAGAGATTATTATACACGAAATGTAGAGCCGACACCGATGAGGTGAAGTACACCGTAATTAGAAGAAATCATATAAATACCTATCTATTTGAAATATCAAACTAATCACGGTTTATCTAGAAAACGTTGGAATTAACACGTCGAGTATGATAGAGTACTACACAGACAATAAATGATAACGATCCCATTGTAATTTATCACGAACCACCACTACTCAGATTAACATGACATCAAAGCAAAATATCCACCAGTAAAATAAAGCCTGCCCATAAACCGATAGATTTAAATTCAGTCCCGTCCGATAACTCATGCAGACTCCATTTGCCAAATACAAACTGCCATTAACAAACTTGCAAACGGAGTTCAACAGGTGGCGCCATTCGTTTCAATATCTGCAAAACTTTCCGACTCTACTCAATAAATCGTCCAGTTTCATGAGAAACCTAACTGGATCAACCGTATCCCTTCTCAGTTCCTATAGCCTAAGCTGCGTGAGGGGAGCAGCAGATCATTTTAAACTGGTGTTTCTTTGCCCTGTTGTTATTATCATTGCCCTTGACATTCGCTCAAATTTGAACTTTGTTTCGTTGTGAGAGGATTTAGTTTAGTTGTGAGATGGTAGACAATTGTCGTGTTCAACATTCAGCAGTTTAGTGAGACGTTTTGTAACAATGGTTTTATAGAGATGCCGGGGGCTGTTAGTGGTTTTTGGGATCAGCTGTTTTTGGAGACAGCAATACTGTTTTTTCGACTCGGTACCTGAATTTTTTTATGTAAGCTGGAAATGAATTAGGGTGACTTTGAATAAGGCTTACAGTAACGAAGCCTCCCCGAGTTACGTGCTGAATCTCCGATACTTCCGGCGCGTTGTGCAATGAACAAGCCTCTAATGTCCGATGTCAAGTCAAACTCCATGACGGGCCATCGAATCAACAGAAAAAGATATAACTGCAAGCGCAGAAACGAAATTCGGTCCTATTTTCAATATGAACAAATTAAAGCCAATTGCATTTTTGAAACAGGATCTAGAAACGAATCTTTGAGGTTTGTATTTAATCTAAAATACAAGATGTTACAAAAATACGAATAAACATTAAATGGGGGTTAAACCACCCCCTTTAATGACCATCAAACTGAACCAATTTCACTGTAGGACCAACATCGAAATCGAGAATAAAAACTCGGATGTTCCATACTAAACTAAAAATATACTCGAGCTAAATATATGGGACAGCTGATTTCTTTTTTCGCGATATAGATTTTGGTCTCATAGTGAAAGATGTCAGTTTGATCGTCTATACAACCCCCTTAAAAGTTTTAAATGTTTATTTTTACTTTTGTAACACCTTGTATTGACTTGAATTAATTAATATTGAAGGATAGGACCAAACTTCGTTTGTATGGAGCGCGCTGCAAGGAAAATATTCTGGTTACCAAAGTTAAAAACCAGGAAAAGACACGGGTAACAGAGAGATAGATGAACTTACTGTTATGATAGTGCAAGACCCTCATAGAACTATAGCGTTGAGATATTCAAGACTATATGTCAGTAACTGCAGATGCGAGGCGCGTGTAAAGACCGACACGTGTTATGGATAAAGTCTAGACCTCTACACACAACACACACAACCCTTTTGAATTGGCACATGGGAACAAACGCATTACACTACTCAAAGTATTCTTCTTTTCGTGTCAAAATGTCTATGATATTTTTTTCATTGTACTAGACAGGAATTCGGCGGGCTTGCCTGATAGCGTATTTATTTAGGGTCCTTCTTAATATGCTGACACTTTTTTAAGGGGATGATCAGACCATCAAACTGGACAACTTTCTCTATGGGACAAATGTAGAAATCGCAAAAAAAAATCAGCTGTTCCATACTAAACTAAAATCTTACTCGACCCAATTGTATGGGACAGTAGATTTTTTTTTCGCGATTTCGACTTTGGTCCCGTAGAGAAAGTTGTTCAGTTTGATGGTCTGATCATACTCTTAAAAAACTGTCAGCATATTAAGTTGGACCCTGTATTTGCTTACTGTCTTCGGTACCAGCGCCGAATCAGATTGATTAAGATCGCTAAGTCGCGGGAAATGATCAAAAACTTATATTTTAGTCCCTTTCTTCTTCTTTCGTGTCGGCATAACTACCACTCCTACTGTAATGGAAAGATTAGCCAGTTAAATTAGTGTATTTGCATCTGCCTGATATTTTAACTAAGGTGTAGAGTTTGTGAAGTGTAGAGTTAGGGCGTGTAGAGTTAGAAGCTTGGCTCTTTTTGACAGTGCGAGCCATATGGTCTCGTCTTGACATTTACATGAAAATATTTTTAAGTGGGATCGTTGATTCTTTATCTAAGATTGGCTTCCAGAAAACTAAGGAAAGTTTCAGAAATGTAGAGTAATGTGTAACCCGCCTACGTCATTTCAGTCCTGATGTCTACCTATAGCAACTATGTATTTAATTTTCACCAATATACATATTAATTTATGCCCTACACATAGATGATTCAAATTATTCCCTATTACATAGATATTCTAAAGATTAATTCTGCTTCAAAATGTTAAAAAAGGAGTTTTAGGCGCATGAGTAGCTCTATGACCAAATCTCCAATTAAATCTTGTTCTTATTCTTGTAATCGATAACTGGGTTTTGTGTTTATTTATTACAGTATATGTCTTTAATTTCGATGAAATTCGAGTGGACTGTGTTCCAAAAAGGTCGACTCGTGTATTGCGAGGCGCGTGTACCTATTCCAACACGTGGTAGATTCTCCGTTGAACTTCCTCCTATAATTCCGTTTCTCTACGGCCCGTGATTCAAGTGATATTCATATTTATGTCTTTAGCATAAGAGTCAAGCAAAGGGCTGTAAATGTAAATTTCCTCCTACAAAACAATACCTCATCACTGTGACACAGAACCGACGCATTTTGTAAGCGAAGCTAAAATTGCGTAGAATTAAAATTTTCAAACGCTAATGTGATTATTAAGAGAAGTTTATTCCGAATGCGTAAATGCGCGCTGCATACAAAAATATCACCAGACTTCGTTTGTATGGAGCGCGCCAACAGTAATATACCCTTAAAGGCAAAAGTGAAGAAACCGAAAAGAAAGTCTATTCTTGGAATATCCTATTTAGCTAAACACGTAAGCTCACGACCGTTTCCCAGTTGGGGTGGTAAGAAACTTTCAAACTTTGCAACAACAATCAACAAACGTATACAATACAGCTAATAATGGATCAAATCTTACAAATCAATTTTGAACCATTTATATAAAGGTACCTTTGTGCACCAGGCAGATAGACACACCAACTCACGACTATTATCTCTTGTGGGGTGGTCAGACACCTAGCTACAACTACCTACCGTCTTTTGAAGCGTACAGAACACTTTATAAGAAGAAACCTTATCCCTTAGTCGCCTCATACGACACCGACCCAGGGGAAAAAATTTTCTGGTCCGTTCTAATCAACCGTGTTCGTTTATAAATATAATACAGGGTGTTAGGGTAAACAGTTGCATTACTTTAAGGGGTGATACTACCCATGATACTGAACAACTTTTCCTAAGAAACCTATAAGAAATTCGCAAACTTGTTCAGTATTATGGGTAGAATCACACCTTAAAGTAATGCAGTTGTTTACCCTAACAACCTAGATAAATATGTGAAACATCGATTAGAAATACACGATAAAATACAAAATTGAAATATCACAAAGGTTTGGAAAAACGCAGTAATTACTGAAAATGGGTGAATGTATGTTATGTACCAATACATGAAACCCAACAATATTTGCACAAAAATCTGTTATACACGCATAGCAAGTTAGCCAACGCAATTTGTTGGGATTGGGACTCTGAAATATTTTTTGCGAACTCCCAAATTGTGCAATAAAGCCGCACGTACTACGTACCTACCTACGTACCTAGTTGACATATTTACGTATTTGCGTAGATATATTGCCTCACGGCCATTGGGCTGGAAAATCTAGGTAGGTTTGGTACTGTTAAGAGAAGTTTATTCCGAATGCGTAATTGCGCGCTGCATACAAACGAAGTCTGATGATATTTTCAATACTAACCAATTAAAACTCAATGAAATTTTGCAGAAACAATCTAGGAACAAATATCTGTGCTTGTATCGTGTACGATTTTCGTTAAAATATGCAGTATCAATGCTAGGATTAATTTAAGATTTGTATGGAAATCTTTGAGGCACTGTAACTTTAAAACTGTCCACTTTAAGGAAAATCTGACACGATACAAGCATAGAGATTTTTTTCGAGATTGTTTCTGCAAAATGTCACCAGACTTCGTTTGTATGGAGCACGCCAACAGTAATATGGTAAAATAGTAGGAGTAAGGTAAAATTTACAATGAACGTTGCTACAGTCATATGCACGCTTAAAAATTACGATAATTTCTAGTATTCTAGACATACAGGGTGTAAAATTAAATACGTTACATATCGAACAGGGTGCTTCAGACCACCAAACTGAATGTATGTATGTTATGTCTAATTATTTGCCCTACAGCCTTAACGGCTTGGTGGATTTTAATGTATGAGGTTTCTTTAGATTCGTAGAAATTGTGAGAGTGACATAGGATATATTTATTAGGTATTCAGAAATACATTAGTATGTACTATACAACCAAGAACCAAGAAATAGGTAGGGTTTAGAATTTTCCTTTGTGCGATACCTACCTAATAACATTCAAATTATATTTGCACGAACAAAGTTGGTCTCTTTTCAGTTAATATTTTTTTCATGCAGTCGGATTTTTATAGTTTTTAAAGGGGATGGTCAGACCTTCAAACGGAACAACTTTCACTATGAAGCCAACATCGAAATCGCTAAAGAAAAACAACTCATCCATACAAAACTGCAAACCTATTATTATTATTTAACACTTTAACACATAACATTACAGAAAAAACAATTAAAGTAGACATGTACAAAGGGCGAGCTTATCTCTAAAGAGATTTCTTCCAGCAGAACCGCAACAGAAACAGTTCTACAGTACCTACTACTCGACCCAAATGTATGAGACAGCTAATTTTGCAGATGGATAATGGTTTTGACCGACCCCTCAAAATAGTTACAGTCAATTTTGATGGACCTCATAATATAATAATTATATACCTATCGTTCTTTAGAAGCTCATAATCATCTTCACAATAAAATTCAATGGCAAACAGGCAAACCAACCATTATCAGCAGACCACCACATGCCTAACTAAAAAACCCTGCCGCTATCGCCAGGCCAAAACTAGAAATTCTCACAAAACCGTGTGATAATAATAAAAGCCCACGCGGTGACGGTACCATTTGAAATGCACGGCGACGCACTCACCGCGCCGACCAGCGTGAGTCACAGCAATCACCGTCAACAACGCGCGATATGCGCGGGCGCAAGCTACTGCACCGCAGGCTGCGTCATGGTGCTGGAGCAAGCGAGAGCGGGAGCGGGAGCGAGTGAATGCGTCCAGTGATAGGTACGTTACAGTAATCAACGACAACACAACGCGTGATATGCGAGGGCGCAAACTACTGTACCGCAGGCATCGTTATAGTGCTGGAGCAAGCGAGAGCGGGTGCGGGAGCGAGTGAATGCATCCAGTGATAGGCAACTTACAGCAATCAACGTCAACACAACGCGCGATATGCGCGGGCGCAAGCTACTGCACCGCAGGCAGCGTTATGGTACTGGCGCAAGCGAGACCGGGAGCGAGTGAATGCATCCAGTGATAGGTAACTTACAGCAAACAACGTCAACTCAACGCGCGATACGCGCGAGCGCAATCAACTATAATCATACTTGGCTAAACAGAATTAAAAATGCAAATTTTTTCCTGTCACCTGAAGGGTTAGATTGATAGATCTTCTTATAATCATACTTTTCTTGACAGAACTAAAAATGCCAACCACTATCAAATATAGATCGCACGATCGCATATCAAATATACACGCTCCAAGATTTGTTACATGATAATACCCTTTTTTGCCACAGGCCAGAGCTACTACACCCACCCGCTGCCGCTTGTCACTAACACCGCAGCCTACAGATCACCGCACCCATCCGCAGTCCGCGCTGTTTCCATGATAAAAACACCACGCAGCTGCGCGGTGCTCGCGAAATGCTGCCCTTATAACAAAAGGGTGTAACTCTATTTATAACTTTTTTTTCTTAAAAAAATGGTTGAGAAAGCTATTGAGAACAACCCGTTTGAAGATATTGCGCTTATCCCTTTAAATTGTACAATATACCTTTACCGTTATAGAATTTATTCGAATAATCATTCAAAGCAAGGCACCTATAATTGAGTAGGAGCGGAACATCAAAAAGAGTCATAAAGAGTTCAAAATACACATGAATCATCGACCAGTGGTTTTACAACAAAACTGGCCGAAGGTGGCTCATCTAGAAAGAGCCCCAGGTCCCCCCGCCTTAATTTTGCCGACAACTATCGACTTATCCATATAATCATCATTATGGTAACATGTTTCCAAAAAGTAGTTTCGTTGAGTTATAGCTGTGCGGTCGGCGGACGAGCGCGAGCGCATCGCGGTCTCTGTTTCACGTAAGACTCTGATAAAGCTCTAAAGCCTACGCAATAAAGATGAAAGTGGGTTAATTCAGGGGACTAGATGTGTGGCCGTGAGTCACACTCCCACGCACCGATAACGCAGCCCTAATGGAGGGCAGCGAGCCCTTCCAACATCCATTGTCACGCTTAATTGCTTTCCTGGTACTTTTACGGACAAATCGCCAATCGCCATAATACGGACAATCCTATTTTGTCGATTCTAGGGAAACTGACCATCAGATGCGTCACGTGAATAGATTATTTACAATAGGTACTTTTAGTTACGTCTGCATACCAAAACAATGCAAAGGAAAATACCAATCATCTACGGAAGACTTACTTTATGACTAATAACGACTGGAATGCAATCGCGGTAAATATTCGGAGATTGAACCGTGATTGGACTACGTACGAACCATAACTTTTGGCACTTGGTATTGCGCTAATCGCGGTACTGCCCTTGACAGCCGTTAGAACCGGTTTGACAGATCGCTCAGACGTTAAAGGCTGTCAGTTACATCGAGTTTAGCGCGATGCGGAAATCAGCACAGATGAATAGTAATTGGATTGCAATGTGTTTAGAAATGAAATTATATTAGGAATGAACTTGGATGTTTTAAATTAGCGCAATCGCCCAATCGATTCAGCCCTCCAAAAAAAACTTGACTCTAACGACCATACAACGACAAATGGTGATTCGAAAATCGCCAAAATCCCCTCACGTAATTAATAGGACTCTGTAGCTAAATATAATATATACTTTCAAAGTATGGATAAATCAAAGGTACATCTATGTCTCAAGGGAAAGGTTTACTACTAAACTAAGCTCCGCCCCAAATATGTAACCAAAGCATCCTGCATATGATTGAATAATAAAGTGGATAAGTAAATATCAGGTAAGGATTACGTAGTTAACAATTTCCGCTAAGGTTCTGCCCGAAATCTCTTGGAACAGCCGGGAAGTTCTGAGAAGCACCTTTTGGACGTTAGTGCCAGAGACCGCGAAAGGGATTGCATGGCCACCCCACCCATATACCCATTTAAACACTAGTGTAAAAAAAAGTTACTGCTACGACACATGGATATTGTGTGGGGTTTGGTTTCTATGTGTGGTAACGGTTCACTTACAATCCTACCGAAAAGTTTCAGTAACTTTGTGTTGTCATTATGTCCACACGTTACGTAATTTTTGTAATAATTGGGTACTATGTTGCCACACGGCCAGCGTGGCGGTCGGTGTTACTGTGCAACCAAATTTTTCTATGTAGACTCTTCCCCATTTTTAGAAGTGACGACAAACATATGTCAAGTCTCCGACCAAAAAATGTCTCGAGAACAAATCAGAGTCGACAAATAGTTTCATTTTTTTTTGTATCGGCTACCAAAAATGGCTGTATGGGCAAGTAAATCAAACTTTATGAACTAGCTGGTAGGAATAAATAAGGATTAGCTTAATGACGCGGGACGATACAAGTACATTGGTAGTAAAAGATTTTTTGGGAGCGGTTTTTTTACATAGTGTGATGTACTCATATACCTACTTGTTTATAATATTGTGGTAAAACGCATAATTATTTGGTTCGCTGTAATTATTACAGACGAAGGCTATTAGACGTTTTATATGACCTAGTTTATTTATTATTATGAGCTACGTATAATCTAGAATTATCTTTAATCATAGAATAAAAAAGAAAACATTTTACGAAATTACATTAGATCTAACTATATAAAATATTTATTAGATTTGCTAACTACATTTGGTGCAAAAGACTTGTTTGGAATGTGTCTCATTTCAAAAAAGGAATTTAGAACGAATTCTAGTAAGGCAGTCAACTTTTTCAAGTTTTGTAGGCCTTTAAATTCAACAGGGCCCGCATATAAAATCCGACCCTGGGACTTAGCCCGGAGAGATTTGAACCAAATTGTCGGGCAAAGCTACTGAAAATTAAATTTCAAACAGGTAGCTCTTAGATAATAACTAAAACAAGGAGAAGGGCAGATTAGCTGTCTTAATTTCATTCCTTGAATAATTTGTGACGTGCCCTTTCAAGCCCATCGCTTACTACTTCAGATAACTCAGGCGGCGACTATTGTAGGTATCAATGAAAACTTTAACTTTGAAACGTAATTTAATTTTAACCAAGGCTAGTGTCTGGTAGAGCGGTCAATAAAAGAAAATTTTTAATATATTTCTTTTTTTTCTCTCCAGCTTTCATTACGAGCAGTGTACGTTAAGAACAAGAGATCACTTCACACGTATTAACGCTCGCTTCCCGCAGCACGACACACAATAGGTTAATGCTGCCAGAGACACAAGCCAAAGTATTACACGTGGAGAGAGGCACATAAAATAAAACTTCCAAACTTATCGTCCAAGAGATGCCAGTTACCCCTTCACTACTACACTTCCTCTTTAAATCGTACACTGACTAACCACTTTACACGACATCCAATGACTGTTTCGCTCTGTAAACGATATGTGGAATATCAGCCAAAGCAGCAATGGAAGATACTACGGTTCATAAGCTCTTAACGCAGTTGATAAGT
The DNA here is from genome assembly GCA_963924505.1 of Agonopterix alstromeriana. Taxonomy (NCBI): domain Eukaryota; kingdom Metazoa; phylum Arthropoda; class Insecta; order Lepidoptera; family Depressariidae; genus Agonopterix; species Agonopterix alstromeriana. The sequence goes on along the minus strand of OZ004679.1, from coordinate 11,942,559 downwards.
GCAATGATGCACCCACGCGGAACTTGCAAGTTTACGAGACATAATACTTCTCTCCTGTAGTTTATTCCAGAGAGGAGCAATTAGCCGCTACATTATGGGCATTGACAGTTGTTGTGTCAAACGCTCCTTCAAGTTTTCCGACAATATTCTTACGACTTTAGTACAGGTACTAACTTATCCGGACGCCAAACTCTTTGAGTATACTCAAAGACCAAACGTGTAATGCTAATACCTATTCTAATTTATCTCCTGGGTTCAAAAAGGAAAGAGCCTTCCCGAGTGACGAATCCTGAGTTCGTATGGCGCACCTTGGGCAGTCAGCCTCGATACAACAATTGCTGATTGGCTAATCTTTTCATTACAGCATGAGTGATTTTCATGCGATATAGCTCATGCTGACACGAAAGATGAAGAAATTCATCTACCAGTGGTAAAACTCAGTAGATGAACACAGAAAAACGGAAGCTTAACTCATAATTCTATTCTCAAACCTTCAATCTTAAGGACATTTTTACTACAACTGCCTTTGATTAAATTAAAATAGGAAGATAGGTGACGTTCTTGCATTACGTACTCGAAAAAAGGACCTGCTTTTCATATATCTTACGAGTGAAAAGTAATGCCGTGTGATTTCTTTTTTTCTTTTTGAACGATTTGTACAACGAGAAAAAGAACACGAAGGCATTGTGGTACCTTTATTCCGCCTAAAATAAAAAAAGTAACTCAATCACTAAATGTCGCTCGTATTGCAACTAAGGAAATTAGGCGATGGGGGCTCAATTTTTTCGGTCCATATGCTGTAGGCTAGTCACCTATCTTCCTGTTTTAATGTAATCATAGACACTTAATCACGTGTAGTTGGTAGTAAGAACTTGCTTGTAAGAAAGGGTGTACTTTGGTGCCGAGCATCCTAAAGCAGGGTAGAAAATAATGATTCAATGGATGTTGTAATTTCTCTGAAGAACAACGATAAATCAATTCATAATAGTTTCGTTTCCACATTAGACGGTCAGTTTGATGAACAGAGTTTGATATATATTCGACGTTGAAGTACATTACTGAACCCTTACACGTCCAACGCACCTGTGGGTAATCAACAAACCTCCAAACACGACTGATTGGCAAATCTCTTCACCACGATAGCCACCAAATGCCATCGAAGTGACAGACGAATAGGTGCCTACTTTTGGTCTTAAATCATGTCCAATCATAAGTTACTCAATAAAAGTGGTAATAATGCAATCATCACGTTTTTATCAATCATTGATTAAGCGGAAACGTTGCAGAAGTTAATACAAAATTACGTGGCTGTCCCGACAAACGAGAATTTAAAATGGGGAATCTGCAAATGATTCCAAATTATCGGTCATGTTATATTCGTACGTTAACTGTGGTTAATCAGCGTCCCAACCGAGTCCAATGTAATTTAATATGTCATTGTCAAGATTACGTTAACGATGCGTTTCACACTTTAGTCCGAGTGGTATCCTTGACTGGATATAATGGATATATCTGATTGGATCTAGACCTTAGTTATAAATCAAGGAGAATGAAAATCCTTTTCTACGCATGATCTATGTAAACATTCAAAAGCCAGGATTGTAAGGTATGCCAAGCGCCCCTATAACGTGAAGCTGATTAAATCCGATCACCGGCAATATTTTCTGTACTTTTCTCAATTATCTAAAGCAATAAGACATGAATTCAAGACTTTCTTTCAGTTTTAGGAATTCAGCTCGACTCTAGAATCTGTATTCCAATCGAAGAAAGCGAACTTAAATGCTTATTATCTTAATGTAAGAGTTGAGTCTATAGAATTAAGAATAAAGGACTTAAAATATCATTGCTACACAGGAAGTTGGAATAGGTATTGTCTATACCTGGAGAGCAGACTGCCTTACAAGCGGTGAAACATGAAAATACTTTGGCGGGCGGTAATGTTCGTCCTTCTTTCGTAAATGCCCGTCGTTGTTTCTGACGTCAACTTTGTCCATTTCTAATCCAACGATAAAAATTGATAGAAAGCGACATACGTAAAACCAGAAACATCGACGACGGACACGTACGAAAGAAGGACGAACATTACCGACCGCTATGGTCCATTTTCGTGTTCCCATGCTTATAAGGAGATTATGGATCCATTGGTTACAAATCCAGGTTGCAGCACTACACATTACATTATCTTATTAGTTCCTATCAGCAGGATTCCCATACCCAACATCATGACCAGGCCTGCACGTCTAGTATGATTTCTCTACACGCGCGCGACTATACCTGTTCCTGCGCTTTTCGGAGAGCGAAAGCCGCGCTTGCTGCGACTTGTAGTATGGAATAAAGCCAAGTCACGCACAAGTAGAGAAATCATGCTAAAAGTGCAGCGGCTATCGCCTAGCATGCCACGGATGCAGACGGCTACTGATGATGGCTACACAAAATAAAGGAACTTTGATCGATCGCGGCTATATCCGTTCTGCTTCGACGTGACATGATCACGTGACGCAACGCAACGCTCGGTGTCAGACGGTCTGCACTCCGTTCAAATAAGCAATGCTAAAGCGTTTTGTTAACAGATCTAATCCGCTTCATTTTTCAAAAACCTGAAAACCGTTTGTGTAGAATCGATAACAAATGAACCTAGTTACTTACAGAGATTTTAATTTTAAAGGTTCCCAAAGGATGCCAACGGGTTCATAAGCATACGTTACACGCTGTCCGTCCGTCCGTCTTATCTCTAAAGGCCTGTATCTACTGAACCGTAATAGATAACAAGTTGAATTTTTGACAGATTATGCGTTATTAGTTATTTACGGCGGATTTTTCAAGGTTTTTTTTGTTTTTGCTCTGTATTATAATATCGCTTGGTGCATATTATGGTACGGAACCCTCCTCGGTGTGCGAACCAGACTCTCACTTGTTTACTTTTCTTATTCAAAAAGTCGCGGTCAATCTGTAATACTAATAATAATAGTTAGTACCTAATTTATTCTTTTTATTTTCAAAACGTTACACACCAACATATATGTATATGGAGAAGGTACTCTGATCTGTTTTTATAAACACGTTGAATAGTTAAGTACATAATTGTACATGTAATCACGTAAACTAATGAACTATACAGGTGCTTTCGTTTGACACTCCGACCGTACCAATTCATCATCATAAATCAGTTATAATCACCTATCAACCTCGAGTCTGTATAACCTCGGTGTTTCAGTTGCGTGCGCGGGCGCACAGCACAGTGCACTGCGTCGGCGCATCGACGCGGCGCGCAGGCGCTGGGTGATCGCGAGGTCACCGCGCCCGCGAGTCAGTCCACGACGGACGCACTCGCGATAGAGATGAGAAACAATGGAGTTAACCGTTTTGAAAAATATCCGACAGTATTTATCAAAATAATTAAGTATATCAAGTAAGTAATATGTGTAGGTAAATTTTGTATTTGGTACCTATACTTAATTAACCAGCACCGAAAAAGACGTTTTAAACTGTTTATTTCTAATGATAGGTACTACATATTACATACCTACTTTTGATACAAAGACCGAAAAACGTCTCATCATATCAGGCGATTGATGTACACTACTGGACATACGCCTCCCCAAGGAACGCCACAACAACCCGTCCTGCGCTGCCCTCATCCAACGGGTTCGCGCCACCTCCACCAGACCAGGTCGTCGGTCCACTTTGAGGCCTACCCACGCTGATTCCGGTACTTACGCGGTCGCCAATCGAGGACTCTTCAGCCATATCGGCCATCGGTTCTGCAAGCAATGTGCGACGCCTACTGCCACTTTAGCTTACCAATTCTTTGGGCTATATCGGCTACTCTCAATGTTCTGCGACTCTCTTCATTTCTGATTCGATCTCTGAAACACTGAGCATAGCCCTCTCCGTTGCCCTTAGCTTAGGGTGATTTTGAGCAAAAAACGTCTACCATAACATATATGTATATTTTCGAACTGCCCGGCCGGCAGCGGCGGTTTTAAATTGGCTCTACTGATGAAGCAGGTGGACGATTAGACGAGTGGAAGATTGACAATGTTCAAGTTATTATAAATCAGCCAGGTTCAAATAGAGAGAAGAGAGAACGTGCTAAAGTGGATGGACACGGTAAAGAAGGCAACGAAAGGGAACCTTTACCGCGCGGTTCACGACTAAGATATGGCGACGTACTATAGCATGCCATCCCGCGCGACCCTATCATCAATGAAGAGACGACAAAGATGCTGAAATCAAATCGGATACCAGCAAGTTTGAAGTGCAATGCGCATCTCTAATAAGTAGATAGTTAGGTAGGTACTCTACAGAAGCCCACCACGCATCGCCCGCGTGACGACCGACAGCCGACCGACGAGGGCGCGCTCGCGGGTCACTGTCTGCCTGTCTGCCAGATTAACGCTCGCTCTGCGCCTACGCCGCCTCTCGCCTGCAACTCCGAACTTTCTACAATCTAACATACACTTTCCCTTCCATCAGCAGAAGCTTGATCGAGCATCGTTCGATGAGTATCATTGAGGAGTTGAAGAGCCACTTGAATTTCTTATTCTTGTATGTAGTGTATTTGATACGTCGCGTGTGGTCTACTATGTTGAGTTCTAAGGCTATATTATTTTTGTCGACCGGAAATCGACACCTCATATCAACATACCTAATCACTAATCGTACGGATTACGCTCGAGAAATTTGCTTTGGCATTAGTTCTGCCTACATGCAAGTGCTGCAAACTCTATATCATGTAATTATAATACCTAATTGTTATTATAAACATTAAAGACCGTTGTCCTTCCGATAGACTGACTTGAGTCAATTAGCGAATTGGACACCGGAAAGGCGAACGTACGCGAGTGTGGACAGTTCGCTCACTCGACGCTCGGTCGCTCGCTCCCCGGGGACCATCCAGCGGCCGCCTATTAATAGTACGAGTAGGTAATCAATATTCGCCGTGCAAGCCAACCCTCGCCCGCATCGCGCTTCCTGGAAGTCGCGAGCCGCGGCAATCCGGGGACACACCGGCCCCCGGCGGCGCCGCGCCTCCATAAATCTCCCAGAGGCCGCTTCGCTCTCTGCCGCCCGTTTCCTTTGTTTTTTTTTTCGGCGGCGTGGTAATAAGATCGCGTACGTCAACGTCAGGTATAGATACGGCTCCAGGCAGCCGCGCGTGAAATGCATGCGCCGTCTATTGACCGCGCAGATGTACATACATCTTTTGAAACGTTTGCGCGTTCGATATTCGAACGTGTTGCCGCGTAAGTAGGTACCTAACTACCTACGCCGGTCGCGGAGTGAGTCAGGGTCGGCGGCGGCGGCGGAAATAATTAGTCGTGAAGATAATCGTCAAACTGAGTCGCTCGTTAACTCGCCGCCCATTCGTGGGCTTTCGCAAGAACCCGACTCGTTCACAAACAAAGACGAGGTGACTCGATAACCCGGTTCCGAACCGAATGCATAATTTGCCCAACGAATTCCCATTTTATCTCTTCACTAATAGGTAAAATAGTATTTCCAAACATTTTACAACAGGGACAAAGACCGCTAGATTCTAGAATCATAATCGTGAGCATATGAGCAATGGATAATGTCGCAAGGTAAACTTGTCGACTGATAAGAGATCACGGACAACCGCGCATTATAACGAACACCGATAAGCGTAGATAACTGCAACGCGATTACATAATCACGCAGACGCATTCCCGGACAAAAAGGGCAATAATAGATTCAGTTGCAAAACAGAAAAAATATATTTCGCATAACAATTGGTTTGAATAAGGGTCCAATTAACGCCAGGCTAGAATAACTGGCTCTCACGCGAGCGCAACATTATTCGATAAATTGTTTATTAGTTTTTTGCCGCACCGCGAGTTACCGCCAACCCTTCATAGGAAGTGTTCCCACGAATATCCTGAGCCATGCCAACCGTCTTTCTTCAAATAGTAATACGCGTAGTTCTTTGTGTGAGTACGTCGTCGGGTGCATATCGCGACGAGCGCGTTCCTTCGCCGCTCGACCGCGGGAGCAAAAAACCGACGCCACCCTTTTGATAAGGCACGTCCTGCAACATGCCTTTGAAATACAGATGACTGTACTTCGCAATTGTCGAGCTTATCTGTGGAACGTACTGACTGATTGTGATAGGTTTTGTTCATATGTCGCGACAATGACATTTTTGTAGAGGTGATGGACGATACTGCAGAATATGTTGATTTAGATTATCGGAATAATATGATATGATAGTGGTGTAAATATTTCGCATGTGCTACGCAACTCAATGTATTAGTGAAGCATAACGCCTCCATACGGAATTCCGGAATTAGGAATTCGTATGTATTTGCCCCCTCAAGAATTCCGTTCGGAATTACGGAGACATCAAATCCAATACAAAATCCTAATTCTGATTCGGAATTGCGTATGTATGTGGCAGGCGTAAATAAACATGAGACTGAACCGAAACTAGGCTGTTTCTTAAAACTTGAAATAGTCGGTTCATCACTGTCTTCAACTATAGGAGTCATAAAAACAAAAAGTTAAACTAGTTTCGAAGCTATTTATTCCAGCATACTTCCATGTTCGACGTCTTCAACAAACATATCTTTCCATTCAAGAAAGTTTTTACTGTCTACGAGTCTTGCCGATCGACAGCCGTTTTACAACCAGATTCTTTCAGTTTTTACAGGTTTTTCAGCCATTGTGCAGTCAGTCAACATCTGTACTCTTGACAGTCCGTGTTCGTGATGGTTAGACTTCGAGTCGAGGCCCTTCTCATTTCATATAAATTACAATTGCTTATTTTTACTTTGAATCGTATGCACATTGCACCTTCAATGTAGACGGTTGCAGTATGGCGCAAACTTGCGGTCTCTAGCTAAGTAACTAAAGTACATCACTAGAGTTCCTAGAGCTGGACGGTTACCGTATCCATATCGCATTGCAGTTCGGACGTGCAAGGTTTTACGTAACGCGGCGCGCGTGATGAGTGTCGGGCGGCGCGGCGGCGGCGAGGGGCGGGGCGGGGAGGGTGAATTATCGGCGCGGACGGCGACGCGGCCGGATGGCGGAGCGCACCATGAGCTCACATTTACATTTGGTACGCATTTTACGCGCCCGTCACCGACCGATCGCCGCCTCCGTGCCGCCGCGCCATTAGCGAAGCGACACAGATACACGCGGCGCGGCTCCAAGGGGCACGGCCGGCGCGCGGCCGCTGCGAAAATTGCTGCCATCAATCGTCGCCGAGTGGAATATCCACTAACGTGAAGCAAAAACTCGACGCGCATTACTACGTGCTGAGCTGATGCTTCTAGATAATGCTGTTGCCAACTAAAGTAGGGGAGATCTAATGGAAATCAGATTACACGTATGAATAAAGTAGTAATTGATGTTATCTCTATGTTGTCTGCCCAGTCATCTGTAGCTGTACTTGTTTAGATGGGGTGATTCGAATTTTTTCCTAAAGGTAGATAGCTACATCTTTCTTCATACTAATCGCACCGATCAGCTGATATGTGACTTTTTTCGATTTGAATGTTGATCCAAGGTTTCTAAGGTTGATCCCATAATAAAAGTTCTCCAATATGAAGATTACCAGTTCAACTTAATGCCCATATAAAACACGTTTCTATAACCATTGCTAATTACCTACTAAATAAACACGTTTCAAGTACCTTGTACCTACACATAAATAGGAAAACCCGTCTCTATAGACGTGGACAAAAACACCCAACTGCATTGCAGAGTTCGCATCCGCAACAACTCATGCGGTACTAATGCTGCCTCGCGAAGCGTCGCGTCGATGGTTTTGGGGTTACACAACGAACGGGCTGGTCTTAACTCTTATCTTACGTATTAGGGAATTACTGGCCTGTGTTTTTTCCTATTCCAACTATCTGGGAATCCTAGTTTAGGACCTGTACTAATGTTGTCCAATAGTTTTCATTAAATGCCTCCCACTTCTGAAAGTCGGCTGTGAACTCCGCGAACACATTTTTGAAAAAAAAACAGCTGTCCCATACAATTGGGTCGAGTATGATTGCAGTTTAAAATGGGACAGCAGATTTTTTTTCGCCATTTCGTCATTGATCCCATAAAGAAAATGATCATCCCCTTAAAAAAGTGTCAGCATATTAAGTTGGACCCTATATAGGGTTCTTCTTAATAATATGCTGACACTTGTTTAAGGGGATGATCAGACCATCAAACTGAATAACTTTTTCTATGGCACCAACATCGAAATCACGAAAAATCTGCTGTCCCATACATTTGGCTAAAGTAGGTTTGCAGTTTTGTATGGAAGAGCTGATTTTTTTTCCCAATTTCGACGTTGGTGCCATAGAGAAAGTTGTTCAGTTTGACGGTCTGATCATCCCCTTAAAAAAGTTTTAGCATATTAAGAAGGACCCTGTATATTGAAAATCATTTTTGTTTTCTATTTCGAAAAGATGCGGAATCACTTCATTTTCGTATAGTGCAACCCTTTCTGGTACAATTTTTAGGCACTGCAGCACCTCTAAGTTCCTTCATTAAGTAATACAATACACCTTCACCATTTTACAATGATAGGTACACAGAAACATCCTTATTACAGCTAAGGGTCTCACTTCATTTCAGAATGTCCGTATTCTGTTTCTGACCCTTCTAGGTGCATAATTGTTTCCGTAATTGTCGCGTCCGCGGCTCGCTGCACGTACCTGCGAGCTCATTATCTTTCTACCTGAGAAACCCGCGCCGCGCCATCATCGCCCGCGCCTTGTGAATCGCGACTCGACCATTACCCGAGTTTTTTTAACGCGAACGCCGACGATGGCAATTTAGTGCTCTAAAGAAGGTAGGTTACACGGAATACGCCGGTTTCCGCGTGCTCAAACTGGTTTCACAATCGTAAAAGTGCTATAAAACAGAACGAAACTTAAATTTTAAAGCTGGTTTTGTTACCCTATTAATTGCAGTTGTTTCTTTAATAAACTGTACTAATCTGCAGAATAAAGCACACAAACAGGTATATACGAGTAATTTCCTTTTAGTAGAAGCCTTTGTGGTCCAGTGGCGAGTAACCTTGCCTGCCGTGCAGGAGGCGATGGTTCGATCCCCGTCCAGGCCGACTCGTACCAATGAGTTATTCGGAATTTATGTACGATTTGTAACACCACTGGCTTTCCGGTGAATGAAAACATCGTGAGGAAACCTGCGTACTTCAATTTCGAGGCATGTATTGTACCCACTGTCCATTTAAAAGTGGCGACGGGCTAACTCCCCGTCACACAGGACATAGATTCGGTACTACGGTGAAACGTGGATGTTCTAAGTTTTCATAATATCTCTGACTACCCCCTCGGGGAATATAGTCGTGAGCATATGCTATGCTATGCTTCCTTTTAGTTTGAAAAGATGATGAATAGAAACCAGAGTAATGGCCATATTCAAGCCTCTAAGCACCGACCAAATAAAAAATGCCTAAACAACGTAAACTTGAAATTAAATGACTATTAATAAAAAGTAATGAAGTCGACGAAAATAAATCTATGTTAATTAGGTTACGGGATGGAAACAAGAGCAAAATCATGAAATCAACAGTGACAGTTGATTATTGGTATACTAGAAATTTTACAAACTATTTCCGAAATCCCGAATCTGTGTGACAACTGAAAATTGATGATCATTTTAATCAAACATTCCGAGACTTAAATAGGTATAGGAACATTATACTGACTGGAACTTAACCGTTTCTAATAAATGGTGTATACTAAAACTATCTTAGTATTAAAATTACAATAAAAATCAACAAAAACACATATTACTCGTAAATGATACAAACAAAAACAAGAGAGACCAAAGTATGACATTCGTCTCATTCGAGGCACGATTCGACACGCATACAACTGCAAGCAGACCAAACCAAACGCCACGTGAAAGCTCTTTAGAGAAGACATCCGCACCGCATTGTCACTCATTCCGGGAAAAAATGTATGGCTAAATAAAAGGTGTGTTAATTGGGAGATTGGAACGACTAGGACGCGACTAGTTGCGTCTTTTTGGTATACTGCTCAGTTAAATCTAGAAATAGAAATCCATTTTAGGTGACTTACTTTCAATGTACCTTACTACAAGGACATCTTAGATTACAGACTATTTTTTTCTTCCGAGCCGGTCTTTTCGATGCCGGGCTTGATAAAAACAAATGATAAAAATTTAAATAAAAATCGGTCAAGTGCGAGTTGGGCTACTCGCGCACCGAGGGTGCCGTACCACAACCTCCACACAACATATTAACATAGAAGAAAGTTTTGTTTCCTCCGAGACCTTTAGCGCGAGACCGACTCACACTTGGCCGGTTTTTATTATTTGTTGATATACTGTAGAGTTTGCTCTATAATCACACCAAGTTTGACACTTTTATGTACGAGTATTACCGTTTTTACGATAGAGCGAAAAAACGTTGATAAAAACTAGTTTCTTGTATGAAGACCCCCCATAATTTTTATCTTTTTGTCATTTTTATTATTTGTTAATAAATCCGCCGTAATAACTCATATTCTGTGATAATTTCAACTGTCTAGCTGTTACGGTTCAAAAGTTACAGCCTTAAATAGGTAGGAAGGAAGGACGGACAACTTAGGCTTAGACCGAGATTCAGAGACGTTTTTTAAGTCATAGTTCGAACTCCTGTATGTCAAAATCCATACATTTTCGCCACGCTTAGCTCGAGCTAAGACTAAAAAAATCGTCTCTGAATCTCAGCCTTAGGCGTTTTCACCCTTTGGATTTGGATTTGTTAAGCATTTTTAATACTTTACTTTAAAATTAAAATAAACATCATTAAACATCGTGAGGAAACCTGCATGCTTCAATCTCGAGGTATGTATTGTACCCACTGCCGTGAAGGAGGCGAGTTCGATCCCCATCCAGGCCGACTCGTACCAATGAGTTTTTCGGAATTTATGTACGATTTGTAACACCACTGGCTTTTCGGTGAAGGAAAACATCGAAACCTGCATGCTTCAATTTCGAGGCATGTATTGTACCCACTGTCCATTATAAGTGGCGACGGGCTCACCCCCCGTCACACTGGACAGAGTTTCGGTATTACTGGTGAAACGTGGATGTTCTGAGGTTTCAGAATATCTCTGACTACCCCCTCGGGGAATATAGTCGTGAGCATATGCATGCTATGCTACTTTAACATTAAAATAACTATATAGTTTCAATGCTAGGATTAATTTAAGATGTATATGGAAATCTTTGTTTGAGGCACTGTAACTTCAAAACTATACATTTTAACGTAAATCTGACACCATGCAAGCATAGATATTTGTTTCTAGATTGTTTCTGCAAAATTTCATTGACTTTAATTGGTTAGTATTGAAAATATAATCAGACTTAGTTTGTATGCAGCGCGCCAACGGTAGTATACCCTTAACGAGTTTATTTTTAATACCAACAAATCTTTACCCAAGACTATATGGAAGCGATAACATACAAAGTAATATTAACCGCTAGGGCTGGCAACACTGGAGAGTGTGCGATGTAAGCGTAAAGACAAAACAAAAGCTCATAAAGCGGTTTAATTAGTAGAAATGATCCTCGTAAACGCACAATATAGATACCATACAGTGAGCACGGTAGGGTCACTTGTTGCAAAGAAGAAAGAGTAGTGTATATGTAATAAAATAGGGACAACTTATAATAATATACGGGGTGAAGTTCGTATAATTATAAACTAGGAGTCTACTCATCAAACTGAACAACTTTTACTATGGGAGCGAACCGACCGGAGCAAAAATCTTCAATAGATCAATTAAAAAATTATTGTTAATCACAGTTATATGTGACTTCGAAGAACAAACGCTCATTTAATTAGAAAATGTAATTATATTTATTTCTTAAAGCCATAATATTGTAATCTCTTTATTTTTCACTAAAGGAACCAAAGAACACAAGCACTCGCATAATAGTTTCGACATGAAAATTGCTCACATAACATATTCAAACAGCCAAAAACTATAAAATCTATGTTCTTTTGTATTTATTTCGACGCCACGCCAACATTTGCTTTGCATGGAGGAGGCAGGCTATTGTTCTGCAGGAGGACTAATAATTTTTTTTGTCATTGACTGAAATTAACATTTTACAATAATTAGGGATAACGTGACGTAACGTAACGTGTGTTTGGTGATTAGGGGTACTAAAGAACATAAAATCCAACCAGTTCCAATTTGTGTTATAAGTACTAAGAATATTGACATCGGAAAGTCATAATTCTTATAACAATATCAACCCTAGAGACATCTTATTGCTCGGGTAATTCAAACCAATCGACAAGTCAGTGCACCTACTGTACTATCCGTAAATTGCGGCACGGGGTGGGCAACAGGTACCGCTTTATGTTCCGCTCACAAATTAAACTTGTAAACGAATACGAGTGGCATCATTTCACAGCGTCTGCATTTAAAGTAATAAGGATCACTTTAATACTGTGTATAGTATGGTAGTCGTGTAGCCCAGTAAAAATACGGGTCGAAAGTAAATAATTTATATTAAGGTATTTTTTTGCTAGATCGTTTATACAAATGATTTTAAGATACTTTATTAACGAATCCAACTAGATTTCGTATTGTTAGTACTAAAATGTAAAATTTTATTAATTTTAATTTTATTCATTGGAAAACCAACAGCCTTAAAAATAAAACAGAGTTTAACCATTCATACTATCAATACCTAGGCCAATTATACGTTTCCCTAAATTAACATAACAGTTTAACAATAATAAATGAATATTATAGTGTCAGATTTCCTTATTTTTTATTGTTTTTTTTTAGGTTTTGAGTTTACATACACTGTGTAAAGTTTGTACTAAAATTGAGTATTTCGTAATTACTACTTATTGAAAAACAAAGGTCCCGTGGTGATTTTTCTTTGGATTTACTTCTAATATAAAAGAACAGAAATGTATTTGACAAATGACATAAAAAAAATATATAAACATTTTTTTGGCAATTTTACATGTTTTTTTTTACTTTGTTTAATTATTTAAGAAAATTTGTAGTCGGATTTTCAATCTAAATGATAACTAGAATTATAATCTCAAGTATAAAAGAAAACAAAAACGGCTATTATAAATTATTTATTTTCGCCGTACGAGCGCACCATAACTTTACTGGCCTAGTGCTTCTTCGCCTTTAGTCGATAGCCTACGCAAAAAAAAACGCAAATCGATGTACGGGATAGCCGTTTGGTAGACATGTACTTTAGGTTAGAACAATCATTTTGACCGTCAGTTCTTAAATTAACCCTTGGGTTATTCGTCACCAATTATTTGTATGGGATTTAAAAAATGCTCTTGCTGAAACCTATCGTGTGGGGTATTATATGAAAGGGCCTCATGAGCCGGTTCTAAAAATATACTACACAATTATCTTTCAGCCACTTGTTTTTTTTAAAATCCTAATAGTATTTTCAAGTTTGGGCTCCTTCAGTTAGAATTTAAAAGAAAAAATTTGGCCTGTCAAAATGATTGTTTTACCCTAAGGTGTACCAAACGGCTATCCTGTACTTCGATTTGCGGCTTTTCATCGGTTTTGGCATTGGGTCTAGACTACTTCACATATCTGCGCTGGAGTGCGATTTTTAAACAAACACATTCAAAATCATGATCGAATGACGCATCTCCGTACTAATAGTGTCATTTTCTACTGCTGATTTGAACGTGTGACTTTCTAAAATCGCACTCCTAGGCCTATATGATGGAAACTCAGACAAAAAGAGTGTATACTAAAGAATCTGCTGTTTCATGTTACATTTTCTACGGAACTGTTGATTTTTTTTACGTTTCGATTTTGGCTCAATAATGAAAGTTGCTAAGTTTGTTGGTAGTGGTTTAATTAAATCTTAAGGAGCATCTATCAAATTGGAAATTCGAGCCAAATAGTACTTTATTAAATTACGCGTCAATTTGATCGTGTGTCACATGTGACCCATCGGGGTGATACATATTAAAGTTTGATTTCTAGGGTTAGCAGAAGGGAAAAAAGTCAATGTCGCAGTAAAAGGTACCTATCGAATGAAAGTTTGCGATAAGCAAGAGTTTATTTATTCATAAGCATAAATTGTCAAGAATTTTCTTTAAAGTTTCGTAAAAAACTTGAAAGACGTAGCCACCACGCGGATGACGTACAATGCTATCCGTGCAACTATGAACAGTTTCACGCTATTTATTATTACAATTATTTGTTTCAAACAAAACTGCCCGAACGTGTTCATCCCGCGACTATTCGAGTGACCCTTCTGCTATTGTTCACTATCAGGAAATTGTAAAAAGTACTCATAAAGATGTTTTTGTGCGACAATAGTTGGATATCAATGCAGTATTCAAGCAGTATTGGAAGTCCATAATTTCATCACGGTGTGATGAGATCAGGAGTGCGATTTATGAAAGTCACGCGTTTAAAATCATGATCGGATGATGCACAATCTCCATAGTAATATTGACTATTTCTACTACTGATTTGAACGGAACATCAAAACCGTAGTATTTACAAATAAGCGATTTGAACTATTGGTGCGACCGACACCACCATCGTGAACGCGCGTGCCCTGATACAACAGGGGCGGTGTGTAGGTACCTACTGTCACTACCGCTTGATCAGTGTATTGGGGTGTACTATGCAATATGCACTAGCCCAGTCCGCTTAAGATTTCCCCTCATATAGTCCTTATATGTTCGTCAAAAGTACGAAAATACCTTGTTTCAGAGGATTTTATATTAGTAGAGTTAAAAAATTCTGTGACGAATGCTTTTTGTACCGTTTTATTTTCTAGAACGCACTGGGTACGATTTTGTCATGCTTGTAGGTATGACATTGGGTAACAAATTGTTATTTTATTGCAACTAACCGACGAGGAAAATCATAATTAACCAAAATTAAACAACGAAAACTAAATGCCGTTGGACATTGAGTAATTGCATTAGTATAATTGTCAATTTAATTTATGTATTACCTCATACAATACATCCTCATAACGTTATCCTCCTCCTTATAATTTGTTAGGTTTGTACGTCACTTGTGTTTTTAAAATCAATTCAATACACGTGGCAAGGACGGACTTAATCTAAGAATAAAATTTACTCAACAAAGAATGATCGAGAGTATGAATAATCAAACTGATGTAATCCCTTGCAGAAACATTGCCAACAAATTAAAGATTGAAAAATTTGTCTCGGGCGGGACATGAACCAGCACCCTTCCAAACCGGGGAAGTGCGTTATCCAATTTCGCTACCGAGTCCACTTAGCCGAAATAGCACAACATGGCTGTAACATGTTTATAATCAATAATAGTTGAAATTGCCAACAACATTTTAAATAGAGTTAAAACAAAACATTTTAAATAGTCAATCATTGTTATTTATCATTTTATTTTAACTAACACAAAGCTACTTCTGCGTTTTTAATCCTCTCGTTGGAAAACAATCATTGACAAAATTTTATATTAAATTTGAAACTAAAACAATTCATGTAAAATGTATCAGAGTTACATAATGTCTTGAATGCATCAGCTTTTATAAACTCCAACTGTTTTCGCGAAACACTGCAGGTAAAAAATATTTACCCTCGCCTTCATCCGTATTATAGACAAAGTATTGAACTGAACCATAGCTTATCTTATCTCTGAGAACTGAATTACTTCAATACCAAGTTCCATTTGTATTGCATTGCAGTGTTATTATGTTGCGAACACATCAAAAATACCTATCATGTTTGTATACACCTATGACATGCCTAATATCAAAACAACAGAGCTTTCATTATTTATAATCAGTAACTAAAGATTATAATAGAGGTACAATTTCTACTTAAAGAGTTGTTTGACATCAGATATAAATAAATGTTGATGAATGATTAGATGACATGACGTAACGATGCCCGAGAAACTGATTGTAATAAAAAGGATCTTGCGACTTGTGAATTAAAACTTAATTTGTTTTTGATAATTCAGTAGATTCATTTATTTCATAACAATACAAAGTGCGTATGCACGACAGGCTTCTTCAAAGTTTTCTTGATTTTGTTAATTTGTAGGTAAGATAGATAACTGACATATTTTTTAGTACTGACTGACAAAATTTCTTTGTGCGTGCCTTGTCCCATCCTGGGGTCTTTTTGTGAAACTAACCAATACAGTCGGTATCAAATAGGCATGGTGTTTTGTGGCAGTTCTTAGCGATACTGTTTCTTTATATTTAGTCAATTAATTTCAGATATTGCATCATGATGATCAACGAAACAAAACATTTCTTCAAAATTGCCTAGTAGGTACAGTCATTAATACGTTACCGATCTTGTAAACAATAATATACAATCGGAAACTTACACGATACGATACTGATGACTGCCTTCTTCAGTCTTTTAGGTAATTTGTCCTCCAATGGGCAGCGTGTGGTCAAGTCAACCGATAACTGAACTTATTGAAGGTGGATGTTCTTAAATAGCTATGTAATTATAATCAGGTAAAACCCATAGAAGCAATCAACCCGCCACGCCATGACATCACCATAATTATATTATCAAGAGAGATTAGCTTTCGATTGTCAGTTGTCCTCTAATGATTAATGATTCCGAGGCGCGAGTGACAGCTTGACATTACTAGACTTTAAACTTTAGCTCATAAGGTTGACTTTAGCAGCCTGTAGGTTTGCACGGGTGAGAGTAAGGATTACCAGACACCCTAAGTGTTTGGGTATAAGGTTGAATTTAGCTAGGCATGGTTTGAAGGTTGAAGGGTTGGGCGTTATCGGTGCGTCAGACGAGCGGCCTCGCCTCGTCGCGCCCGCGGCGGCGCGACGCGACGCAAGCCTGGTTATTCCCATGTACACCAATTAGCTGTTCTGATAAATTGTATGCTAGGCACATAATAGGTCCTTCTTAAGAGGATATAATTCGGAGCGCGCTCCATTCAAACGTACTATGGTGATATTTTCAATACTAACCAATTAAACTCAATTAAATTTTTCAGAATTATTCTATAAACAAATTTCTATGCTTGTATAGAATCAGATTTTCGTTAAAATTTATAGTTTTAAAGTTACAGTGCCTCAAAGATTTTCATACAAATCTTAAATTAATCCTAGCATCGAAACTGTATATTTTAACGGAAATCTGACTCCATACAAGCATAGATATTTGTTTCAACATTGTGACAGCAAAATTTCATTGACTTTAATTGGTTAGTATTGAAAATATCACCATAGTACGTTTGTATGGAGCGCGCTCCGAATTATATCCTCTTAATATGCTGATACTTTTTTATGGGGATGATCAGACCATCAAACTGATGTTATGCTACTCTGTCTAATCGTCGATTTATGATTACTTGTTGAAACGTCTGTTATTGTTACGATGTTCCCTTCACCGAACAGACGAGAAGAGACATCGAACTCGCAAAAAAAAAAATCCGCTGTCTCATACATAAGGTTCGAGTAGATTGGCAGTTTTGTATGGAACAGATGATTTTTTTTGAGATTTCGATGTTGGTGCCGTAGAGAAAGTGGTTCAGTTTGAAGGTCTGATCATCCCCTTGAAAAAGTGTCAGCATATTAAGGACCCTATACAGGGTGTTAGGGAAAACAGTTGCATTACTTTAAGGGGTGATTGTACCCATGATACTGAAATCGCAATTCGCGACGCCGTTCGCCCTGTCCCGTGGCCAGGCGGTAGGGACCATGGTCGAAATCGCGAGATCTACTGTTTCTAAAAACTTCAATCCTACTCGAATTTCGACCAAAATATATGGGACAGCAGATTTTTTTGTGATTTCGATGTTTGTCCCACAGAGAAATAATAAAGATGATCAGTTTTTTTTTGTGACAATTGCCTGGTCTCTTATTCATCCTAATTCCTAATACATAACTGTAGTGTCGTATCAAATCATAACACTAAAACTAAAAGCCTTCTGTAGAAAAAACAACCTACCATCATTTATTTAATTAAATAGACTATGTATTACTGTATAACCTTAGCTTAAGAATTTATATTGTAATAGTCATTAAGTCGTGTTATGTTGTAGAGTTTCTGGCCGCATCTTCTCTACAGCGACAACACGTTTTGACGCGCGACGCGATGGTAGCTTAAAAAAACAATTAACGTTCAATAAGTGTGCTTCAAGCTCCTATATTGAATAAATTACTTTGACTTTGACTACCAACCATCGATCAATAGTAATATTTGATCGATGCTACCAACCTATAAAAGGCAACATTTTCCGCGTAGACGAGAATATAACGAAGTAGACAGGAATAACCCAACCGCGGCCCTGTTGCACTCGCGTGTCACGATAACAATTACAGAGAAAACTTATTGTGTTTGCTGATAAACAGGTCAATCGAATATACACCTTATTCTGTAGTGGTACGGGCTAAAAGCTCTCGGTTTCATATGGCCAGACTCAAAGGTGTCGGCGCGGCGTCCGCGTCGCATACTAACAAATACAGACGATTATGGACTTCGTTGAAGAGAGAATTATTTAGTACCTACTAGTATACAAGTAGTTCTGAGAATTAAGAACTAGGTACTTGCATTAGTAGGACATTAATACTTCCTACAGATTTTGAACAAAGCACCACGAAATTATGCGCCGAAATTTTGGTATGGTCAAAAATTTAGGTGAAGATGCCTTGCAAAACATAGACCAAGCTATGTTTTGTGTTTGGTCATCTAAGCTTGCCCGTTATTTAACATAGTTAGTTTAGAACTTTGCTTCAGACGATCAAACTGAACAACTTTGTCTATGGAGCCAACATAGTAATCCCCAAAAAATCTGTTCTTTAAGGCGATTCTCAGACCATCAAACTGAACAACTTTTTTTCGAAATGGTAAAAATGAAAATCTGCTGTCCCATACATATGTATTTTATTGTTTTGGGTAGAGTTAGCATTGTAGTTTTGTATAGAACAACAGATTTTTTTCACGAATTTGATGTGGCTTAAGCAGTGAAAGTTGATGGTCAGAAGTAGGTAAAATGTTATATAACCTGTATACCTAACTACATTCTTAACTTAAGACTAACAGCCCTCTGAAATTAACTGATGGAGTTTAACTGTTAAATTAGATTTTCTTTTCAGTAACATCGTCACAATAACAGATGTTTCAACAATCATAAATCGATGATAAGGCATAGAGTAGCATAACATAATGAGTCATGAATGGCATGACGATGACGGGTACACCGGATGCAGATACTCAAATTTATACTAGAAAGAAAGTACACGTTTTCAGTACTTAACCCACTAAAAAACTCTAAAAACGGACCTATAAGGGTTTTTCTTTATAAGCTGACTGTTTTAAAGGGGATCAACCTTTAAACTATCCCATAGAGATTGTTGTTCAGTTGTCCGATACGAAAATAAACAGCTCTGTTCCATACAACTCAAATGTATGGGACAGATCAATGACATTCTAAACATAAGACTCACCACTTCATACAATAACAAAACCAAAAAATGGCACATGTCTCTAATGTCACCTTTGTATGCCTCAGTTATGCTCGGCTGTCATACATTGCCGCTGACAGTCCTTAAGATGATTTTTTTTCTCGCGGTTTTGATATTGGTTTGTAGAAAGTTGTTCAGCTGGAATAGATTGATAAACAACCCCCCGATTCCGCTAAGTTAAAACATCGATGTTCTATTCTTATCCAATTTCAGTTCTAATCACATTGCAATCCAATTACTATTCAACTGTGCTGAATTCCGCATCGCGCTAAACTCTATGGAACTGACAGCCCTTAACGTTTGAGCGATCTGTCAAAACGGCTCTAACGGCTGTCATGAGCTGTACTGCAATTAGCGCAATACCAAATGTGTCAAAAGTTATGGTTCGTCCGTAGTCCAATCACGGTTCAATCACCGGATATTTACCGCGATTGCAACCCAGATCAATCGTCCAAAAAACCGTCAGCACATTAATACATTTACAGGGTGTAAACTTAATAACGTTACATAATTTAGAGCGTGCTTCTGATCATGAAACTTTCAAAGAGGAGCCAAAATGAAAATCGCGTAAAACAAATTACAACTTGAAAAGGTAAATGCTAGGCTACTCTACCAATATGTATGGAACAACAGACTTGAAGTGTCATTGTGAAAGTTGTTGTACATTTTGATAGTCTGGCTCCGATCATCTAAAAATATTGTGCTTTATTTAAGATTAGAAGGACCCATTGTATGTAGGTATACGATGTGACATAAAAACCGTTATCGCTCTGAAAATTGTTACAAACTTAACACACTTGCTAAACAACACTTCGCTCCCTAACTGCGAAAGTCAAACGTAACTGCGAAAGTCGAGTCAAGTACTATCTAACTATAGGTAGTCTAGCCGATGGCTACTTCAAGCAACCTTTCTATACTACATATACCTAGCTATAGTACTACCTACTTATTTATACCTAGCTATACTACGTATACTACATATAGCTAGCTACGTCTAAAAATGCATGTCGCGGCGTCAGCACGGGTGCAGCCGGTCTCAGGTCCCGCGTAGTGTTGCCAACAGTTAAATTAGCTCTCCTCCAGATACAACTTCTAAAACCACCAGAATACCACTAACAGAAAGTAGCCCTACTCTCATAATCTATAAATTTTACACTAAACAAGACAACAATGGGCATATTGGTAATTTGTTACCTTTATTATCAATTATAGTACCTACTCTGTGGTATTATGTAACATAATATGTAAATAAACAGAAATCAATTATTAGAGATATATAATCAGAAAATCGGCTTAGTGCTTTAGTAATCGTCTTTCTACTAATAGGAGTGCTATTATTGAATCTTACATTCTCAAAATCATGATCAAATAATGCATACCCATAATTTTAAGGCCCTTTCAAGTATGAATTGGGATATGTGAACCATTAGATTCACTAGAATAAACCACCAGCCACTTAAAGCAAATTTCTCCACTAAAAGGGGGGGTCGAAACCACCAGTTTTAGTGGAAAATTCACAAAGTTGGCAACACTGGTCCCGCGCTGTCGGGCTAATGAGTGTGAGCGAGGGGGGTGTGGCGCGGGCGCAGCGGGGCGGGGAGGGGGGGCAGCCGAGGTAATGGCGCGCGGCTTCGGATGTCGCCGGGGGTGCCATGCCGCGCCGCGCCGCGCCACCGATAACAAAATCACTAGAGAACGTACGGTGACGATGTGTGAATGACAGGTTTTGGATGCGGCATTTAATGGTGCCAGGAATGAAGTTAGCAAATCGATAAACCAAGCTCAAGTGCTCGCGCGTTCTCAATCCTCTCTGAACCATAGGACTGACAAGTGAAATTCCAGGACCGCATATAACAATTAATCTTACACCTAATGTGGACACGCTGATCTGATACCTGTTTTGCATATGACGTTTTTCTTAGATTATATTTTAATAGTAATTATATTCATCTTTATCAAGGTTAAAAAGGCTACGAAGATAAACAACCTGATTGTATCGATCGTTGAAGTCTTTTATATGGCAGTCTATACAAAAGACTTAAACGCGCCGCTCATAAGAGCCCACAATCACGCCATTGATGTACATAACCTAAATTATTAGGTATCTACTTCGTTTTTAATATTGGTATTATCTAAAAGGGTTTATATGTAGACAGAATATAATATAAACATAAATCGAAAATACCTATTCAAAATGTTAGGGAAACCCACAGAAATACGAAATCTTCAAAACTGTTACTCTTGGTTTTTAGGTGCCAGAAAGAATTAATCGAAATTCTACTTCTAAAGGTGGAAAAAGGAGGATCCTTCAACCTCTAAAGGGGTTGAACGGTTGTATAGAAATGTCGTAGCAAAGCACGGGAAATCCAGCTAAAACATTATAAACAGGAATGAAGTTCTAAATAAAATTAACAAAATACAGTATTTAGTCTATAAACGGTAAGTTGCACGAACGTTCATTAAATTAAATCTTCCATTAAATCTCCTGCTAGCTTTTACTACGTCAACAAAACAAAAAGTGACAGCTAGAGATTTAATGGAAGATTAACTTTAATGAACGTACGTGCAACTGGCAGAAAGTCTGTCATAAAATACCGTATCAACCCTTTCAACTTTCATCTTGTACATCGGCAATGCCCGAAATACAGTTTGGGCGAGCGACGCGCCGTAAATCGCGACGCTGCTCGACGAAGCATCGAGGGTCTTTGTGCGATGCGGCCTCGCCTCCGCTAATACATACCTACTACCTACCTACATCTACATCTACATCTACCTACCAGCCAGCACCGCTACACTTAGGAACATAACCACGTATCTATAGCTACTGTGCCTAGTTATACATGGAATTCTACAGGGTGAAATTGATATCATTAGCATCCTTTTAAACTAAGAGTCTACACATCCAACTGAACAACTTTTAATATGGGAGCAAACTTGTCAGCGCAAAAAAAAATCTGCTGATTCATACAAAACTGCATACCTACTAGAGCTAAATGTAAAGGAACAGCTGTTTTTTTTCGCCATGTCGATGTTTCTCCCATAGAGAAAGTTGATCATCCCCTTAAAAAGTGTCACCATATTAAGAAGGACCCTGGATTAGCCATCAAGGCCTGACATTGTACCTAGCTTTTTCCCACGTGAGTTAAATTTGGTTGTACACTTACATAACCAGAACCACATAGCTATAGCTACAATATTAACCTACACTTATATTTATGTATATTTATGTATATCAAGGCCTGACATTATACCCAGCTTTTTCCCGCGTAAGTTAAAATTGTGGTATAATTATACAGGATCCTTCTTAATATGCTGACACTTTTTTAAGGGGATGATCAGAACATCAAACTAAACAACTTTCTCAATGGGACCAACATCGAAATCACGAAAAAAAATCAGCTTTCCCAAACATTTGGCTCGAGTCGGTTTGCAGTTTTTTTTTGCGATTTCGATTTTGGTTCCGTAGAGAAAGTTGTTCAGTTTGACGGTCTAATCATCCGCTTAAAAAAGTGTCAGCATATTAAGAAGGACCCTATATAACCACATACTATAAGTACTATACCTAGATATTCATGGAATTATGTTTATCCATCAAGGCCTGACATTATACCTAGCTTTTTCTCGCGTTGTTAAAATAGGTATGCGTATAGGTACGGTACCTATTTGTAAATCAGCGCTGGGCCTACGTGGTCGAGTTTAACCCACATTCTCTCACCCTTATTTGAGAGAAAATGCTGCAGTGGGACTAATGTAACACAAGTTTTGTGACAATAAGGCCTGTCATATACATACGGAATCCCGATCCGGAATTCCGAATCAGGATTGTGATTTTGTATAGGATTTGATACCGAACGGAATTGTGGAGGGGGAAAAAACCATACGAAATCGTAATCCTGATTTGGAATTCCGTATGTATGTGGCGGACCTATAAGTTTATTCTATTCAATTTTATTCTAATATAGTCTTCGTATCTGAATGATGACTTAGACATCATAACGGTCTAAACTCCTAATCTAATTATATAAAGAAGAAACTGAGTGACTGACTGACTGACATATCAACGCACAGCCCAAACCACAGGGTCTAGAGATTCCAAATTTGACACTTCGGTTCCTTACTAGACCTCATGTCTAGGGGTGCGAAAAAAAAATCGTCTGTCGCATACAATTGGCTAAAGTAGGTTTCCAGTTTTGTATGGAGCAGTTGATTTTTTTTTCGCTATTTCGATGTTAGTCTCATAAAGAAAATATCAGCATATTAAGAAGGACCCTGTATATTACGGTGTATCTTCTTAATAAAGTCATATAACATTCTCCGATTAGAAAAAGTAATATGGGTACCTATATCAGTAGTATTCTTAGAGGAAGGATCTCCATAGAGTCCGCATAAATTTACGATTGTAGTTAGTCTCTTTTGTCTTATGACGTACCTTTAATAGTAGAAGGAGATGGAACTATAGATATATGTTTATGCGGCTGTCCACTTTTTTTTGAGCTAGTGTGTGTGAAAAGTTACCGTAAACATAAGGCCATATGTCACTTGGTGCCTTTTGTCCATACTACTTGACACCACACACTCAAACCTAAACGTCAAAAAAAGTGGACACTTTACAATTGGTATGGCTCACTCTATTAAGTATAATCTCTTTGGTAGTATTCTACAGATAGTAACAGCATCAAGATTCTGAGAAATAAGAATATACCTAGGTACTTGCGTACTTGACAGATGGCTGTATCGTATCATGATATGCAAATATAACCTACAGCTTGGCCATAATTTAGTAGTTTACAGTGTAATTGATATGATAAGACTGATCACATACTCGTACGTATAACTGGGAATTATTTAACCTTCATTAAGTACATTAATCTGTAATTATGTATGTTCACCTATAACAGGAATAGCGCTTTTTCAACACTGTAAAGATTTGAAGATATTACGAGGATACGATCGAAAATTGTGGAACAATTAACAATATAACGTGTTCATAACACGTTACGGATATAAAAGATAAATATAAAAATAAAAACTTGTAAAACATCCAAAACAATCATTAGGTATTATAAATCGAATAGAAATACACACATGAATCTAAACTATTATAAAACTGTAACAAAAGTGTGTCTGTCTGTACATTGAAAATATTTACAAAATAAAGGTTTATTACATATTATGGTGTTTATAATTATGTCCCTGACTCCAAATCACGAATTTTTGAATTTGTTTCGTTCTGCCTATCTGTTTGTTCGAGTGTAAAGCAATAACTACTAGACCAATGTTGATGAAACTTTTTGTGTTTAAAAGGCTATAAGACTTAAAAAATGGTATTTATTTTATCTCACTACGATGCTGGGCAAAATCTTTAGTAGTAGGTAGTAGGTTAGTTATCAAACGTAATAAAACTTCGTAACAAATCAACCTAAAGGTGTTAACTTCGACGCGTTTAACCACAAACCCTGAAGCCTATCGAACAGGAAGGCTGTTCTAGAGTAACTATCGGAGTGGATAGTTTATCGAGGGTTCTTGGATACTTTTATCTTAGTGGTTTAACCTTATGACTTTTTCCTGTGAATTCTTAATGTGACATTTTTACTGGAGAGAATTCTATATAACAATTCTGCAGGTATTATTACTCAATAATGTACCTTATTTCGTTAAGAAAAGAGCCTTAATTGTGCTAAAAATAATTACTAGCATATACAGGGTCCTTCTTAATATGCTGACACTTTTTTAAGGGGATGATCAGACCATCAAACTGAACAACTTTCTCTATGGCACCAACATCGAAATCACAAAAAAAAATCTGCTCTTCCATACAAAAATGCACCTACTTGAGCCAAATGTATGGGATAGCTGATTTTTTTTCGCGATTTTGATGTTGTTCCAATAGAGAAAGTTGTTCAGTTTGATGGTCTGATCATCCCCTTAAAAAAGTGTCATTATATTAAGTTGGACCCTATATGCTCACGACTATATTCCCCGAGGGGGTAGTCGGATATATTCTGAAACCTCAGAACATCCACGATTCAGCAGTAGTACCGAAACTCTGTCCAGAGTGATGGGGGGTGAGCCCGTCGAAATTGAAGCATGCAGGTTTTCCTTCACCGAAAAGCCAGTGGTGTTACAAATCGTATTTACATAAATTCCGAAAAGCTCACTGGTACGAGTCGGCCTGGACGGGGATCGAACCATCGCCTCCTGCACGGCAGGCAAGGTTACTCGCCACTGCACCACCACAGATTTAAAAAAAAAATTACTAACTAGATGTTCAATTCAAATAATGCACAGAACATCACAACGTACGACAGGATATTAATCTATCCATAGTAAATAGGTACTATTTAAATCTTAATCATCTTAGCACCATTATCACAAAGAAAATAAGATTCATACGAAAATTTATCGATTTAATCATTCCTCGCAATAAATTCCAGAATCGTAAGACAATCAATTATAAGAAACAACACAATATTTTTGTCTAAACGTCAACGGTTTAAAAATTATACTACGAATGTTCTACGATATTCACACGTAGCCCTAATAAAAAGTTACAAACTAACTTCGTAGCGCTACGAGTTCTCGTAGCAATTACTAAAAGTAATCGGTTTCACATTTTTTCGTAAAAAAAAATAAAGTTCATTTTCATTCGCACGCGACGCGACCCACAGAAAAATAACAAAGAGTTAGTACGTATTTTGAAGAGTTAACTACTTTCAGAACAAGTTATCAAGCTCGTAGACGGTCGGGAGACGAGAAACGATAAATATTACGAGACAAAAGTTTTCGTTATCAAAAAAAAAGGTTATCGATATTACCATAGCGAACTGTCTCTAATCGCTGTGCAATGCAAGTCGCAAAAGCTTATACAATACAGACAGGGTCCTTCTTAACATGCCGACGATTTTTTAAGGTGATGATCAGACCATCAAACTGAACAACTTTCTCTATGGGACCAACGTCGAAATGGGGGAAAAAATATCAGTCGTTTCATAAAAATCTACAATCCTAATCGACCTCGACACGATTTCGACGCTGGTCCCATTGCGAAAGTCTGATCATCCCCTTTAAAAAGACGTCAGCATATTAAGTAGGACCCTGTATGTCTATTTTTTTTCTCTCTGTACTGTTAGAAACTAGAAAGTATACGCGTATGGTGTAAATTAATTGCACTAATAAAGTTCGGGGGCTAGGACCGTGTTTACGACGCGATGGACGCGAGTCGTAGGTAGTTGAGGGGTGTGTGTGCGGGTGAGGGGCGGGGGGTGTAGGACGGACACAAAGGAGAGGAGCGGCCGGTCGCAGGGCTGCCATCTTACAACTTTAGACGCCAGATCTAGCGCCGTATCTGAGAATTTAGCGCCTAGCGGAAAATCTAGCGCTTTTGGAACTTTTAATAAAGCAACCGTATTCGTGTTTGAATATTAGGTATGTTGTGATTGAAATATAATAAATATTGACAGCGTATTGTAATCTAAACATGTCCATAAAGTGTGCTATGTTCGGGAGATTCAAATACGAACGCTTAATCTAAACTAAAGTGTTGTATTAATTTTACTAGTTACCTACGACTTGAGTCAAGTCACTTGACTGATTCAAATTGACCTACACAGGGTGAAATTGATATCATTAGTATCCTTTTAAACTAAGAGTGTACCCATCAAAAGAACAACTTTTACTATTGGAACATGCATACATTTGAGTCGAGTAGGAGGCACTAGGCATTGCAGTTTAGTATGGAACTCCAACCGGTTTGTTCCCATGGTAAAAGTTGTTCAGTTTGATGGATAGACTTTTAGTTTAAAAGGAAGGGTTAATGATGTCAATTTCACTCTATAGATTTCGCAAGACTGATAAGACCATTTAGATAAATTTATAGGGGAAGAATTTACGGCCGACTCTAGCGGTTTTTCGAACCGAGAGAAGTTTGGAATCTAGCGCTTTTTTAACTATTTTAGCGACAATTAGATTTTTTGAGGTGGCAGTCCTGGCCGGTCGGTCGCCGCGGCCGCGGACCGTGCGGCGCGGCGTGCCCGCGGGCCGGGTGGCCTTATCACCGCACACAGTCGCCGCGCGCGCCCCGCGACGGACGTCCCCACTACTCGCGCGACAGCTCTCCGCGACATACAGTGACTTGTGCTCTCATCTGTGAAACTCCAAGGAACTTTGTGTTAACACGTGCCGCGCACTGCGCATATTTTTATTGGACGAAGTTCATTCATAGCGTTTATAATATTGCAGTGCAACGGCGGAACTGTCAAATATCGTAAACACAGCACACGTGCCGGATCGCAAGTAAGTTAAAGTTTGCTCACGTTGCTCCTATCGATTTTATGATGAGTTTGAAAAAAGTTTGAAGTCGCGTTATTTCAACATTTGTTTTTTCGCAATACTTTCTGGTAGTTTACCTAACTACCCACTTTGACTCGTTGGATGTTTCTCGGAAAATTTATGGTGAAAGGTAGATGTGCCAATTTTAGACACAATAATAAATTCAAAACCAGTAGGCAACTAAAATAAATTATTCTGGAAAATAAATTATTCTATTCTATTCTATTCTATTCTAAATTATTGATCTTGTTGTCAGTCTTATTTTGTGTAAATTATTTGGCATTTACTTGGGTTTGCCTTCGTAAAATTGAATAGAAGTTCTTGCACATGCAAAAAGCTCTAATTGTCATATTTAATAAATTAGTCAAAATACTTTCCTAGTGCTCAAAAGATTATTTTCTCAGCACACAAATTTTGACGACTTTGCATTAAAACTTCCAAATACAGATTGCTAAATTTCACACAGGCGAATTCTTACCAAGTATTGCTAATAAACTTTATTATCTACATAATCTTTTGCCCTACAATTTCTTAAGCGAGATGCGACAGATTTTATAAAATTCCTGCACGTCTTTTCAGATCTAAAAGTATTAAAATCGTTTAAAAATCTGTAAAATAACTTGCTAGTAGTTAAAATCACAAGCAGTGTTAATTCATGAAAATAATTTGCGATTAGAAAGAACCTTTTGAACTAAAACTAAAGTAAAAAATGCCTAAAACCTAATTAAGTTTTGCCAAGTCCCACTAGCTGTTAATAATTAATGTCGATTTTTTTATTTGAGATACTTTTCAAAAGACCAATTTATTTTTATTTATGAATTGTATCTTTTTACATAGATTAAGCAGGGTTTTTTTAAACTTTTCATCACCATGAAATGAAAATATAAGTAAAAATGTTGTTTACAGAAATGAAACATTCACAAACAGAACTAAAGTATAAGAAAAACTAATTTTATGTTGTAATTTGATAGTTTTTGTCAAATTAAAGCAACAAATTATTCTCCATAACTTTTAATTTAACAACAACAAAAGTCCTAAAACCTAAACAACCGCACGAGCGTACCACTAGCGCCATCTACCGGTGACCGAGTGAGAAACGTTCCTATCGCTTACAAGGTCACCGTGTCAACGACCCGACAACTTTTGCCGCCCACTGTTGTCGTAGGTCATAATTTTATGTCTTCTTTTTGTTTATCTTTTCGTAACTTTATAGCTTTCGCGTAAACGTTTTTATCGTAGTTCAAGCGTTGGAAGTTAAATACTTAAAATGACTTCAGTTTAGTTTGATTTGTTCACCTCCAAACGTTGATAATGTACACGGTGCCAATGACCTTACTTGTTTTTGTGCAATTTATTACGCTGTTGAGTTAGTGTAAAGTCACATTGCGTTTTACATAGGTAGATGCTTTTTGCAATTCGATGAATTGACTTTGAAGAGCGTAGGTATGCGTAATTAATCACCTTAGTGTTGAATCCCTTACTTTTTATGGCGATAATCAAAACGCAACTTATTATGTTAAATTATCTGGTTGTGGTCGACTAAACTGAATTAACAATTTAATTAATTGCAAATGTTTTTAGGAAATATTTCAAAGCAAAGTCCCGCGTGTTTCATGTAGGTCGTTACTTGAAAGACGCGTGAGAGTGCGTGAGATTTTACTATTTTGAAGGACAATCAAGTAATTAGCATAGAATTGTAATTCGATTCATTCAGAATAAATATTATAATGTGTATTTTGTTTTGTTACAGAAACCGAGACGCCATAATGGCGACAAAGGGCAAACGCCCAATGCGTGCTCTCACGCCGGGTGATAAGATTGAGGCCATCCAGCGCGTCAACGACGGCGAATCTAAGGCCTCAGTGGCAAGGGACATCGGCGTGCCCGAGTCCACGCTACGAGGCTGGTGCAAGAACGAGGACAAGCTGCGTTACATGACGTCTCGCCTGTCCTCCCCTGACACCGATAAGAGCAACGATGGCGAGCCACATGACAAGCGCGCGCGCACCGAGTCCCCAGCGGCGCCACCCTCACCCGTGGCCGCTGGCCTCGACCTCACCACGCCCGCCCCCGCCCCACATGCCGCGCCGCTGGCCGCTCCCCCGCCCGATGTGCCGGTCGAGCTCACCACCAAACGCTCCGAACCGTCACCCACACCGATCCCTCCTCGCGATCGTCGCCCGGAGCCAGGCGCCAGTGTCTCTATGAGTGCGATCAGCCCGCTCTCAGGTCTCGCTCATCTCCCCGGCCTCACACACTCACATCTCGGACTCAGCTTTAATGAGATCGCAACCAATTTGACGCTCCTCGCTCAACTCAACCCTGGCCTGTCTACGCTATCAGCCCAGCCGGCTAGTCGTGCACTACGCTCTGTACGCTCGCCCAAGCCAGCTCATAATGGCGTACTCAATCTAAACGATAACAAGCATCGTAGCAAGTCTCATCACTCTTCAGATCCCTACCGTCACAGCTCAAAGTCGAGTCATCACAGCGCTCTGTCGGCAACGGCCAGTCAGCCCGTCGATGACACCCTATGGTACTGGCTGAAGACACAGCAAGCAATGCTAGATCTGACCGCTCAGACGACGACAGCACATGGCCTGCAGCTCGGCAAGACTTCTGAGCCAAGCATGCCACCGAAGCCTGTCGCACCTGCTCCACCGGTAACCTCACATCTCGACTACAATCGAAATTCCTGGCTTTGGCAATATTACAAACAGTTCGGCGGAGCGATGCCTCTGCCCGAAGATAAACTCAAATCAGCCTCACAAGTACCAAAGGACAAAACTTCAGAGAACATCCTTTACTCGCAACTGACGAGAGGAAAAATAGAGGAAGAAAGGCTTCCGACGACAGCGAGTCCGATGC
The DNA here is from genome assembly GCA_963924505.1 of Agonopterix alstromeriana. NCBI lineage: Eukaryota > Metazoa > Arthropoda > Insecta > Lepidoptera > Depressariidae > Agonopterix > Agonopterix alstromeriana. The sequence goes on along the minus strand of OZ004679.1, from coordinate 11,911,890 downwards.
AATCACAACATTCAAATGAACAAACGCGTGAGCACCATGTGGAGCCGCGAGTGGCCGAGCCGGCCGTTAGCCCCGAAGTGGGAGCAGAAAACAAGGAGCCATCGACGGAGAGGAACCACGACACGGGGAGGAGCCAAACCAAAGCTAGAACCGTCCTCGACAACCTGCTGTTCAATAATACTAACGAGAGTGCGAGCAAGGAGCTTCGAAGTGTTGGAGCTGTGGGCGGGGAGTGGGAGGCGGGAACGGCGGAGGCGCTGGAGCACGGCGACAAGTTCCTCGCGTGGCTGGAGTCGAGCGGCGATCCGAGTGTGACGCGCATGCACGTGCATCAGCTGCGCGCTTTACTGCACAACCTGCGCGCGCGCCGCGTTCCGGCTGAGCCCGCCGACCACGCCGCGCGCCGCAAGTAGACGTGCTGGCTGCCGGGCACGCCGCCGTGCGCTCGCTACAGGGATATTTCAATTACGTTTGTAAATACATAGTTATGTCGTCGCCAGTCGTCGTTCACTTGTGATATGTGTAGCCAAATTTGCGTAATTTCTTTGTTCTAAAAGAAAAGCTATGCATTATATTTCCTTAAATTTTAAGACATAACCTTAGATAAGTTACGGGAGCTGTTCTTTACGATGCTTTGTCGAATGACTACTTCGATAACTAATATATATTTCTGAATCTACAAACTTAATAGTTATAGTGAACTGTAAAAATGGATGTTACTTATCTGCAATCATGTTACTTTCCGATGCACACAAATTGTTGCGTGATTAGATTAAGTAGTACCGCTGTATGTTGCCATTTTGACGATTACATTCCTAGTTGTACCCTTACTATAGTTTATAGTTGGATCCCCTATGTTCTACCTCAAGTCAAAACTAATGCTAAGTCACGGCGTCCTTTCAACCATTCGCTGAGTGTTGTACCTATTTCTGGCATAGTTGGTGGCAGGAGGTGTGCATTTATACCAAATATATTGAAAGGATGCGATCGTATTCGATGTGCCAATCGTACGAACAAGGTAATATTGTTAAGATATAGATGACTCTATCGCGTTAGAGCTAGGCACTCGTTGTGTTTTCTATTGCTCAGTATTTTATATGGTAGACATGTTCTATGTCTAGACTCGGAATTGTATTATACGTTAAAGTTAACAGTTAAGGACACTGTGATCAAAATTATAAATTATTGAGAGATTATTAATATTGTAAGTACATTCCTAAAGAATAGAGTGTATTATCATAATGTTATAAATAAGAGATTGTCCAAATGTAGATGTGGGTTGTTGCAATGTCATCGATTCGCAACATTGGAATAAAATTAATATCTAAATCAAAAAGTTCAAAAGATGTATCTATCTTCTTTCCATTGAAGTTCAATGATTTGCATTTCATGTTGACTATGATTATTGGCTCCAGTGGAAATTGTTCGACAGATGATATTTTGTACAAAATTGAATTATTAAAATGATTCTCTTATCAGTTTGTGATCTCGAAAAATGTTGAATGATTAAATTTGATTGAACCTTTAAAGAAATAGGTACTGTGTTTTATTTAAATTATTGAACCCGAAAGGCTTTATTCTGTGATTTTTGAACATACTATTAAAATTAGTATACGTGTATAAATAGTTTACAAAATTACCTCTCATTATTACACATCTCAAAACGTATTGATGGATTTAATTTTAAAACAAACGATCCCAAAACACTTCTTGACATAAAAGCTCTCTTTCTATTTGCGTGTGTTAAAAGGGGTGATAAAACGTAACATGCTACGGCAGCTGATCTAAATCAAAATGCAGAAGTTTATCTTCTTTTACATCATTTGTTCGTTAAGAAAACGGTGAAACCGACAAAGTGGCGCCATCTGTTGGCCATCTGGTTAATCAAACAAAACCAAACTACGGAAACAAAGGTTGCGAACGGACCCTTTACCCTATATTCTGTCCCAGTACTCGTGCTACGTAAAATGTACGTACTTACGTGCAGCATCGGCTTGGTGAGTGTTTCATACACGAAATAATCTGACACCAACGTCGCTAGCCCCTGCCAAGTGTTAGTTCCCAAGAAGCATAGTTTCGTCGGCCGTATTGTAGTGCACACCATTTTCTGAATAACAAATTATAATTAGAAATATTGTTATTTTAGAAATTAATAGTTTCACAAAAAACACTAATCACGCTCATTTTCAGACGCGCTACTGTCTGAAAATGGCCTACAGTGACATCTAGTGGCGTCTGTTAGAACTATGTTTTTACCTGCAATCCGCATTCATTTGGTGCTTGTAGTAGCAAAGGTTTCCTACTTTTCTTGAAATGGAAATGGAATTGTCTCCTAAAGTTTTCTGCATAAGACAGAAGAAGGCGTTCTTTAGTACTATTTGTATAATAACTTCTAGGGAAGCATGTGCGTGTCTCAAATACCGGCTCGGTTATCTCAGGCCAGCATAAATTAACCACTCCTAATTCATAAATGGCATTATTCAAGGATTCTATCGTCAAAGGTTCCAAAACATCCACTAAGGAAAATATTTTTGGTAGATCCTCTGTAAAATCTCCTTCCTCATAAGGTTGGTCAAATATTTCACTGACTGCATTTTCGTTAACTTCTGGAACTGGATCGAGTGCGGGTTGGTCAATTTCCATTTTCTTATCTGAAGTTCCAAAGCTCTGTTCAGAAGGTGGTTTTGAGGTCACAGTTTGCACACTCATCTTCGTGCCGAAAATCTCTACAAAAATTAACTAAAGAATTAATGATTTCTCATCATCTATCGTATTAACAACATAGTTTTCACTGAAACATTGCTTCAAGAAACTAGAATAGGATATAATAAACATTATTTAAAAGGTGTCCCACAAAGTAAATATTTTGTCGATATTTTCAGCATACGTCAGATTTCAGGATTTTCGTTGCTACGCAACAATAACTTTTCAGGAAAAATAAGGCGAAATACAGTGACGTGCGAAATATAAAACGAACATAGGATCTATTCATTTCATGATAATTAAAAATATTATGACTGCTTACCTAATAGAGTATTGAGGCATCGACCCTTACGATTAATAAAATAACTCCGGATTACATTAAACCATTTTATTTAAACTACTAAATCTTTTCACCGACACACCAGAGAGATAACAGAGTTACTTTTTCACACTCATAGATACAAAACTCTCGGTAGAAATTAGTATATTCCTATCTGACATAGACATCTATATCAGGTCCGTGGATCGGAACCACGCTCTGCTACCACTGTTGAGGCATGGACCCTTACGATTAATAAAATAATCCGCGATTAATTACATCTTTTAACCGACACACCAGAGAGATAACAGAGTTACTTTTTAACACTCATAGATACAAAACAAACTCTTTGGATGATAGAACATTGGCTTTTAACATAGAGAGGGTGGAAAAACCTAAATAATAGTTTCTTAACAGCAACAAAACAAGTATTTTTTATAGTTTTATGCAATGTGATGCCTATGTGAAGACTACCAATCCGCATAGGGGCACGCGTAGTAGACTAACACCCATACTTGAGGGTAAGCATGTGCCCTGTAGTGGGACGTATAAACTAACTAAAGGCAAACCGTTAAACCACATACTCTACCCATCAACCTGAACAACTTTTACTATGGGAGCAAACCTGTCAAAACAAGAAACAGGTGTTTCATACGTCTAAGTCGAGTAGGCATAGCAGTTTAGTATGAAACAACAGATTTTTTTTGCGCTGACAGGTTTGCTCCCATAATAAAAGTTGTTCAGGTTGACGGGTAGAGTACGTGGTTTAAAGGTTTGCCTTTAGTTAGTTTACATACTGTATAGCCGTGGCCCGTGGCCTGATACCCATCCTCAGGTCCTAAAACTCATGCCCAACATAAGTAAATTCACAGCCAGCTGCAAGGCGAGATACAGGGTCCTTCTTAATATGCTGACACTTTTTTAAGGAGATGATCAGACCGTCAAACTGAACAACTTTCTCTATGGCGCCAACATCGAAATCGCGAAAAAAATATCACCTCTTCCATACAAAACTGCAAACCTACTTGAGCCAAATGTTTTTGTACCGGTTTTTTTTTAAGTTGGACCCTATATGTAAAATCTCGAGCGCGCTTCGCTCACTCCACTATTTTTTCTAAGTAAAAAGCTGGATTGAGCGAAGAGCGAAGTCACGTTCAAAATCGTCTACGAATTTAGTGGTTAGATAAACGCATATGACAACAAAACCCGAACAGTTATGTAGCGTGAATTTAATGAATACGACGGACGAATGTTACTCAAAAAAATTTAAAAGCTGAAGGGAGCTCGCTTCGCTCGAGATGTCATAGCTTTTTGTGACTGGATGTTCTATCCCAAAAGTTTCGAATCTTGGAGTTAATTATAAACGTTCTACAAAACACTCGTAAACCATTAGATCCCTGATTCACAACTGTTTATCTCTCTCCGCTCCTCGCTCCAGCTTATTGATAGACTGAGCTCTTGCCATAACTGAGTCGTAGTGCAGCGTAAAATTTCGAGCTTGCTTCGCTTCGGGCGCTCCATTTAATTGATTTTATTATATTGAATCGAAACAACTCTGGTCACAACCGAGGTAAAAGGTACCTTATATTCATTTTCAAACTCGTAAAACGCAAAATTTAACCGCAATCACTTCACAGGTCGTGTGAAATCTCGAGCTCGCTCCGACTTAAAGATTTTTCTTTTAAGAATCAAAAGAGCCTCGTACCTCTGACAACTCTGACTAGATACCTCCTCGGGCAATTTCATCATCATCAGCCTATATCCGTATGTCAGTGGGAAGTACCCACTGAAGGGCACAGGCCTAGCAGGTACTCAAGGTATTGCCGTTAGTCCACTCTTGCCTGCCCAATGTGGATTAGTAGACTTCACATACGCATCAGACTGCCATATGCAGGTTTCAAATGCAAATAGAAAGAGAGCCAAAGCGCGATACTACGGGGGATGGTGTGTGACACATCCTGTTCGCTTCCCGCACTCAGTAATTTTTTATGTTTTCTCGAAAAGGGCCCCCAAACAAGCTGAGTGTGCCCAGGGAGCCGAACAGTTGCCCAATCAAGTTGAAAAAGCAAGTTTATAATAAGTTCGTGCAATGAAACGAACAGGTTGCTAATGATATTTGACAGTGACAGGTGGAATCTGACATTGACAGTTGACAGATAATAAAATTGGTGATGATTGCGGAATCAAGACGGAGTTCTGAAGGTCGATAGATAAATTTATTACAAATACAGTTTTTATTTTAACCATTTTACGTATCTCATACACCTTAAACAAAGATTTTTCTTTAAGTACTTTTAGCACAAATCATTCTAACCTAAAATCCACCTTTGGTATGTTACGAGTGAACACTTGAGCAGTGCGTGAAAAATTTCAAGAAAATCAATTACTGTTTTCGCATATGCACGGATTAAGTAGCGTAGCTTATCGGCTACATACAACGCTAAAGGTCGCCCAGTGAGTGCGCAAGGTTATTACTAGAAACCAACAAGATGGGAAACAAATCTTCATTGTTGTTGAGGGAAGAAGAAATTGCGCAGATACAGGAAGAAACTGGGTGTAAGTTACATTCCTTTGTTTACTTTTGGCTAATAAACTAATACCTACTTTAAAATATTCTGAAGCTATTATAAATGGTTTGAAGAGTTCCCATACCAAATTTTATCACTGTCTTAAGCAAGAATTCTTAATTTTTCATCACATTTAACCTGCTGATACAAGTAAAGAAACGGATCGGCTTTAGTATCCTGCGGCATGAATTTGGGGGGATGGATGGGAATCCAAACTATTTCACTTCACGGCGCACTTACAGGTATATAGGGTCCAACTTAATATGCTGACACTTTTTTAAGGCGACCATCAGACCGTCAAACTGAACAACTTTCTCTATGGGGCAACATTGAAATCGCGAAAAAAACATCTGCTGTCCCATACATTTGGCTCAAGTAGGTTTGCAGTTTTGTATGGAAGTGCCGATTTTTTTTTTCCCGATATCGATGTTGGTGCCATAGAGAAAGTTGTTCAGTTTGATGGTCTGATCATCCCCTTAAAAAAGTGTCAACATGTTAAGAAGGACCCTGTAGTATTTTGTTGCGGTACCCTTGTCAAAATGTGTGAAATAAGACCTTTTTCTTAATGGCTTCGCTTAAATAGGATGTTTCGAAGGGAATGGTCTTTTGAACTTACAGCTGGAATTCATTGAGATGCAAAACTCCATCAAATTAGAACACACCAATTTTGTTTGAAGACAATGGAGTTCATTAAGAATCTTTTCTTTTTGCAAAGTGAATTCTGGTAGACCTTGGGCATGTAAAGGCTCTAGAATCCATGCAAATTTTTCGATGTTACCGTCCTCTTTTTAGTTTTTTAGGGAGTATGCTGAAGTGCCTCGCGACGACCCTGCTTGCTTTCCACAGAACGCTAAAGGCACAATGGCGCACACTTTGGGAACCCCTCTAACCATAATTAAGGTTTATGTACAATAATTACATCATCATCTGCATAATCATAGCTCTCTCTGCTTTTGCATAGTCTGGTCAAAATGGTATCTTTAGGGTAGCAATATTATCCTACTCATTTTCGGTTAACCAAATAACAATTAAAATCTTTCCAGTCACACCGAACCAGATCGAGCGTCTCTACTCAAGATTCACTGCACTTGACAAGAACGACTGCGGCACTCTCTCCCGCGAGGACTTCCTCCGTATCCCCGAGCTTGCCATCAACCCTCTGAGCGAGCGTATTGTTCATTCTTTCTTCACCGAGAGTCATGATGACAGAGTAAACTTTCTGCAGTTCATGAGAGTGTTGTCACACTTTAGACCTATCAGGAAAAATAGGGAGAATAAACTTAATAGCAGAGAGGAGAAATTGAGATGTGAGTACAACATGTTACATAATTAACCAAAAAAAAAAAAAAACATCATCAAAGCCAATTATATAAAAATCCCAACTCTAATGTGACATTTGAAACATAGACTATTTTTTCAGAAGGGTGTGTTTGTAAGTCATTTGTAGAGTCGCGCTGCAATTCTGGCGGAGTACGGACGCTTGCGTATCGACGCGTCGGGATTGCACGTGGCTCCACCATTTTGTGAACTCTTTTGTGTTTTAACCTTAAAACAATCACTTGAGATTAAAACCTACTTACATTGGCAAAACTGCCACTCTAGACTTAATAAATACCACTGATCATTTTCCTTCATATACTATCCACATAACGAGACATTGGCTGAATTGTGATAACGCATCGGATGCCACTAAACAAAAAAAAAATTTGAATAAGTCATTTGTACCTAAATTTCAGTAAGAGATGAAGAAGCTTTCTTAGTTCAAAAAAACTAATTTTAAGATGCTTAAATGTTCTTACATGATGACAAATATGAATACTTTATTGAAATTATTCTTTATTTTTTTACCAATAATTTAACTTTTTCTCAATCTGTTATTTATTGTTTTTTTTGCAATAAATAAGTCTTAATATTCATGTTAGCTTTAGTAATAAAGATAACTTAGAGAAAAATCATCTTTTAAATTGAGTACTTACAAGATAGGTAGTGACATCGCGGTGATCTTACGACGTATCTACTGCTGTTTAGTCTTTGAACTACCGGCAGTCCGTAAAATAGTGCTGCGCTTCAGCAATTTTATGATTTTTATATCGATTTTTTTTTTCGGAAAAACATTATATTATACTACGGTTGTCATACATTTTCAATAGACTCTTTACAAGAGACCCTTTAGCACCCTTTTTTCTTTAGGGGTATTTTTGTAACATCCTGTATATTTGTTTTAGTAATGCTTAGAAAATCTGTAATGTTTTTTCCATATTGACATATTCACTGCTGGCCACTTACTTCATAGGTCTGCAATGATACACCCTGCATGCTCAAGAATCTGTCTATAGGATGTTGTGTGGGTTCTAGACCAAAATATTGGTTTGCTGGTTCTAGAGCAGTAAAGTTACATAGTTTGAAACAAATAGCTGATGTGTTAATCATAATAAGACTTCAAAATCCAACATAGATGACAATAACATTGATCAATATGCTCATTGGTCAGCTATGAACAAAATTGCACCAATGAATAAGTCAACTAAAAAGCAGACTCATATTATGTTTCTCGACATCTTCCAGCATAGAAATACTTCAGCCTCTAAGGGCCTGTTTCACCACTTTTGGATAAGTTCTTGTTAGCTTATCGGACAGCTCATTTGACATATTCTTCATACAAAATATGTCATATGAGCTGTCGGATAAGCTAACAAGAACTTATTCGGAAGTGGTGAGACAGGCCTAAGTCTTCAAGCCTATCATTTGTAGAATTATGCTACTTTCTTCATTATGCTTCAAATTCTAGAATTTATTAATTTTAATACTTTATTGTACACATAACATTACAAGATTATTAGAGATATTACCTGTAATTTTGATATGCAATTGATTTCGAAAATTGTTTATAAAATTGTGTTCACATTGCAGTTGCTTTCTCTATGTATGATTTGGACAATGATGGCAAGATCTCCAGGGACGAGCTGCTGGCCATACTTCACATGATGGTTGGAGCTAACATTAGGTAAAAACTAGTGATTTTATACTTCCATCGACTTTCTGTCTTAGGTTTATGGTTGGTAAAAAAATTGAACCCAAATCACTTTATCACGTTGTTTGTTATTAATGTTGCATGTCATTTATTTTTTCTGCTGTGATCATTTTATTTCAAGGAAAACTCCTCATTCAATCATGTTGATATTGTTTGTAATATTCGAATATCAGGTGTTTTAAATAATGGTACATTCTTCAATTTAAATCACGAATGCGATAACCATAGTCAAATTTAAGTTTACACCCTGTTTGTGGGGGCTAGGCACACACTACACCTCCCCTCCTATTTTATAAAAATTTAATCATCAATAATTTTTTATTTTATTTGTGGGCTAGTGTGTAATAGGCATGTAGTGTATACATTTTTTAAATTTATATTTTTCTTTGATTGACTATTCCAGTGGCTTTTAGATAAGATTTAGTTAATCCGACCACACTCTGATTAAATGATAACTGATAAAGCTGTCTCTAAGTAAACATTTTAATAAGTAAACATTTTAAACAATATTTTCAATTTTCAGTGAAGAGCAGCTAACAAGCATCGCGGAACGCACAATACTAGAAGCCGACACAAACAATGACCAGATGATTGCTTTCGACGAGTTCTGCAGAGCTCTCGAGAGAACAGACGTGGAACAGAAGATGTCAATCAGATTCCTCAATTGACCTCCAAACTCTTGAACCATATACATAAAGTATATCCTGACCATAGTGCTTGTGGTCATAATTTATGGGCTTCTTACTAAAAAATAAGTTGTCTACGCTCTAAAGGACTTATTTAAAGCTTAATAGTTTGGGTGTTCGTGATATTGGTTTTAGTATTACAATATAAATCCTCTGGAATCTGCATATTTACTTTTAAGTGAGCCATTTTGCTTTAGATTGGTGAACTAGTTGACAGTTTTCTTTGAATTTGACATCACATCGGGACCAGATAAGGGGTGAAAGGATTTATTTATAGCTTCTATTGATGTCTGAGAACATTATAAGTTTAAGGTATCTAGAGGATTTATATTATAAGGTTTTAGTATTAATTATTGTTGTTTAGACCTAAGTTTGATTATGGGAAGTTATTGTAGCCTAAATGTTTCTATGTATATTTATGTGCAACTCTGGTTTGTCTTTTAAAAGCATTTTATTTAATGTTCTTTTTAAATGCCAATTAAATTGTGCCCTTAGCTTCTTTATGTTAGTTCAAAAATGTAATTAATGTTTACATTGTTTGCATTTAAAAGATTTACTACTAATGTCAATCTTTAGCGAGAGTTTATAGAAAAGAGAAAAAGAGCTCTCTGGCAATCCGATATAAATAAACTAGGTATGTATAGTGAGTTACTACCAAAAATTTATGGAATAGGTTTCGACCATAGACTTATATGTGGTTTCGACATTTGTGTACCTTATATTTATTACTATTTTAATTGATGTTTATGTAGATAAAATAAATCAATTATTTTTTTGTAATAACTTTCGTTTTATTGGCCCAAAAATACAGAACATGAGTTCATGGATAACATTTTGATATAATTTGTGTGAAAACAAATATTATGATAGATAATACTGCTAACGTTTTTGTATGAGAAAAAAAGTGTAAGACAATGTTCGAGAAAATAGAAGAGTTAAGATTTCTTTTTATCATAAAAATAAACATTTAATCATTTCATAAACATTTTAATTGCATATTTTTAAAATTTACATAGTAGAAAATATAATTAATAATTGTATAACTTAAATTGCAAAGAACGTTGATAGAAATCTACACAGTATACAGAACCGATGCCTGTGTCCAACTACATAGAACGTAGCTACAAAGTTGAAGGGAGAACTTCGGGAGGTCAAATGCATGTAAGATTTCTTTACTTATATGCGCAATCATCAATACGCAATAGCCGTGATTGTTGGATTATAAACCACTTTCATCTGTGAGAGGAGGCCTGCCCCTTAGCCACTCCTTTTAATGAATATCCTAGCCCCAGGCATCAGTTCTGCGAAAGATGCAGGTATGTCCTCAACGCGTGGTGTTGTTAGGCCGTCGAGGACACCGCCAGTTTCTTGAGGTGTTCCATGAACACTTGCAGTGATACGTCGTCCGTCAGCACCGGAGCGCCACCGTCCTGGTAAAGTTACATTTAGAATCAGTACGAGAATGGTGGAGCCTTGAAATAAAGTCCCTTCGTAATTGCTGTTTAGCTGGTAGTTTTTAAGGCCGTCCGCTGCGTTAAGCGTGCACCCGCGAGCGTAGAAACAGACCCGCATAAGCGTACGGTACACGCAACGATGCGTAACCTTGAAGGCGCGCAGAAATCAAATTCGGGTCTATTTGACGGGAAGCGGCTGACGCGCGAATGCCATAGGCCGGTCAGTTACCTTTTACGTTCTCAACCTGCGCGAAAATCCCTACCACTATCCCCGAGCGCTCATCCGTTGCACGACCTGTTCCCGCATGCGGGTGCACGCTTAACCCAACGCACGGCCTTAGAGTCTGATTAATAAAATATACAGCTGTTGTTTAATGAACCAGCTCGAAAATTAATAAATAATATAAAAGAATTTGAACATTGTGATCAAGTTATTTATTTTATTCATCGGACCCGAAATGTTTAATCTCTTTTATCCAGAAGTTAGGTAGTGTAACAGAGACAAAACATCATTTAATCACCAGCTTAACATTTGTTTGCTAGTGTAATCAAATAATCGAAACTGCTAAGATATTTAAAGTTTTCTTCATTAACTTAAATTTGATAATAAGTACTGAAGGGACTTTCTTTCAAAAGGGCTATAACAAAACATAAAAAGCCGCCACCATCTTGCTGAAAGTATGTTGAAGTACCCAAAATAGTACCCTTCAACGAAAGCAACCATTGGCAGAACAAATATAAAGGAACCCAGAATCATTTGCTCCCAATAAAAGTCCCAAGATCGCGTCAAACTTTTTATCGATTCTGATGCACTAGCGTCCTAAGTTTCTAACTTTGACCCAACATAATACATAAACATCATATAAAACTTGATGAATAGGATCAAATATGTAATTTACAAAAATCACATGCAAACCATGACGTTACCATTTCACGACAGTGCCATAATCAAATATGTATTGAGAATTTGATAAAATTGTGCAGTAACTACAGTGTGAAATTGATATCATTAGCATCCTTTTAAACTAAGAGTCATCAAACTGAACAACTTTTACTACCTATGGAAACCGATCAGAGCAAAACAAAATTAGCTGTTGCATACATTTGAGTCGCGAACTCGCGAGTCGACTTTCCAGTTTAGTAAGGAACAGCAGATTTTTTATTTGCTCCGATCGGTTTACTCCCATAGTAAAAGTTGTTCAGTTTGATGGGTAGACTCTTAGTTTAAAAGGATGTTAATGATATAAAATTAAATGCGCTAGACCATAAAGTACGAGTATGTAACATTCAGTTTGATTGTCTGAAGCGTCCCCTAAAGCTTCCATCAAACAGAACAACTTTCACTATGGAACCAACATCGAAATCTTAATAAAAATTGTAGTTGTTCCATAGAAAATGACAATGGCTCGACCCAAATATATGAAAAAGCGGATTTTTTTCTCGCAATTTCAATTTTGGTCCCATAATAAAAGTTGATCAGTTTGACGGTCTGAAGTGTATTTAATTTTACACCCTGTACAGTGTAAGTAAAGAGTTCCCATTGTATTTGTATTAGATTGCTCACATTTCCTACTTAGGGCCTGTTACACCACTTCCGAATAGTTAAAATCTTGTTAGCTTATCCGACGGCTCATTTGTCAAATCCTTATAAAAATATGTCAAATGAGCTGTCGGATAAGCTAACAAGAACTTATCCAAAAGTGGTGAAACAGGCCCTCAGACTCGTAACAAATCTAGCTTTAAAAGTTATCGCTCAGTTAATTATTATGGAAAATTTTCTTGATGTAAGCATTACATTTTAATACATTTATAATAGTAAAAGATTAATCGTTATCTGAGTTAGATATGACTTACAATTATAAATTAAGATCACAGTATTTACAATGTCCAAGATATTAAGTGTCAGTGAAAATCGTTACACCACCTTGGTTTTGCAAATTAAACACTATTATAATGACACGAAGGTCCAATTGTATCGATATATTATGTTTTTGACATAGGTATTAATCTCGGTATTCGTGATATGGAAAAACACAAACTTTACATTCGTCTGGAACAGTAAAAAACCTTCATAGATCGGCAAGTCTATTAAAAGTTTTCATTAGCTTTCTTTTTTGAAAGACATTTATGACTATACTATTCTTAGAGCCATATCACACAAGCGATTTTAGAGCGTAGGCGATTTCACAACTGCACGGTAACAACGTCGCAACTGCACCGACGTGACATCGCAATTGAGTCACCACGACGTTTAATTGAGCGTTATCGCCGCGAGCGTCACACTGGACAGTTTCGGTACTACTAGTGAAACGTGGATGTTTTGAGGTTTCAGAATATCTCTGACTACCCCGTCGGGGAATATAGTCGTGAGCATATGCTTATGCTATGCTTATGCTATGCTTATGCTTATCGCCGCGTTTCCGCCGCGACACAGGGCCTCTACTCGGACATTCGAACTTCGCAATTGCGTAAACGCTTACGTTCCAATGTCAACTCTATGACAATGAAGTTCGGACCGAAACGGTCGCGATATATCGAAAGTCTATACACAGGGCCTGGTTAATCTCAGAAATATCAGAATTAGAATTCTTGATATTTATTTTGTTTTTGTATACAATAAAGAATCTAAATATCGCGGCGATATACCGGCGTTGGCGCGGCGATGTAGCGGCGACAACGCCTACGCTCAAAAATAGCTTGTGTTTTACAGCTCTTAGATACCTTAATCATGCAATAGAAAGAGAGAAAAAGCAATATTATTCATTTTTAGAAGTTGTTTAAAAAGCATTAGTAACCAACACATTCCCAATAAAAAAAAATTTAAAACTACCGCTGATGGTATCGGCATCGCCTGGTTTTCGCCAAAACAATGATGAAACAAAAAAAAACGTTATAATTCACACCATGCTCTACGGCATATTTATATCTGCAATAACTCCATGCAAGGTTTGTATTAAAAATTTCGACAAAATGAACTAAACAAAATGCCATGCATTTTGTAAGAATTTTAGCATTTTAAAAATGTTCTTTTCATTAATTATTATGAAATTATAAAAGGTATGATAATGGATATATGCACTCACCCCGCCATAGGCGTACATGTTGTTATGTGTCTGTGAAGGATTGACCTTTGACAGAAGGAATCGGGCCTGGAAAGAAATAAAAATTATACTGTTATTCAACTATACACAAACCTAGACCTTAGAGCCGAACCACACGGCGCAGTGCGGCGCCTGAGCGGTGCCGCACCGCAATGATTTCGCCGCACAGGCGTTCACACGGGCGGTGCGGCACTGCAGCGGCGACGAAGGGAGTGTGACGTGCACGTGCAGTCTGTTAATAAAAATCTGCCGCGCAAACAATTGAGCGGCAGCATGGCTCCGGCGCCGCACCGCTTTCACCCCTCCCCGCCTCGACTTGCACGTTGCAAGTCCGGAGTGCGTGGGGCGCGGCGCCGCGTGTCATACCATAGATTTTTATATGTAGAACACTGCAGCGGCACCGCTCAGGCCCGCACCGCGCCGTGTGGTTCTTTGGGCGAGATTAAAACTCAGTTGCAGAAACGCTCATTAAAGTTAACCCTCTATTAAATCTCTTGCTGTCACTTTTTGTCTTGTTGACTTCGTAAAAGCTAGCAAGAGATTTAATGGAGGATTAACTGTAAATGAGCGTTTTTGCAACTGAGTGTCAGAGACGTGTTTTCAGCGTCAGCTTAGTCTAAGTTCTCAGTAAGAGACCACGTCACTGAATCTCAGCCTTATTCCTATTGCATAAGACGCATCTTAATATGCAATAATATACAGTCTATTCCAAAATTTGATGTGGGTCAATTCCTACAGCGCTCTAATCAAAATGAAGTTTCGTCCTAGTTTGAACATTTGGTAATTAAAGTAAAAAGTGTTGTTAACACAATCTAGAAACCAATATCTGTGTACCTTGTCAGTTAAAATATATTGTTTCAAAGTTATTTTGGCTCAAAGATTACCATACAAATCTTAAATTATTCCTAGTCTTGAATCTATGTATTTTAACGGAAATCTAACACGGTACCGACACAGATATTGGTTGACTGGTTGGTTGGTTCACTTTAATTAGTTTATATTGAAAATAGGACGAAACTTCGTTTGTATGTAGCGCGCTCGGACGCCTTGAACTAACGAACGTAATAAATAATTGTAATTTTGCCAACAAGCGGTGGTTCATTATAATGTGTTTTTGAATTTTGAGAAATTTCAGTTTTATTTCAGTTTTTAAATGTTTATGTCCTTCTGTAGACATGTCATAGAAATATAAACATGATTAAAACGTTTATAATTTTCTTCTGGATAAAATTTCCCTTAAGAAAATATATTAATAGATAAAATCATACCTATTTCATGTCATTATTACCTTAATAGATGTATCACTTCAAAATAAATAATCAGATTACACTTTGTCGAACAACGCAAACGAAAAAGAGCAAATACGAAACACAGTATGAACGAAAGATCCATTGTGGATAGAACAATGAAGTTAGTTAGGTTTAGTAAAGCGATAACAAGTCGAAATGTTGTGTCGGGCTCTGCTGGCTGCGGTCGCCATCTCATGTACGTTTCCCCGTGTAGCAATACACGCAAACGCTCAGGGCACGCAACGTGCGCTAAAAGGTTTCAATTACAAAATATCTAGTTAAATCATTTGTAAGTGACATCGCGCGAAGGTTACTTGAAAGCATTATATCGATAGCCACATGGGATACGACTATCTGTGATAACAGTAAACGATTTTCAGATCTAATATGTGTTTTACTGCTGAGTGGAATACAAAAAGAGGACTTGGATGTGAGCATGTTGCAGAAACTGCAGCGGCACAACGTAAACATCAACGATTTGAACAATGAGTAAGTATTGAGTCGTCAATCTGCCTTATTTTCTTTATTATACTTGTAAATTTACTTTATTTTTATTATTTTAGGGAAATACGCCAACAATGCCTGACCCAGTCCACCACTGAGAGTGTTACTAATACTGAAAGGATTGAAAGAGAAATGGGAGGCGGCAATCAATATAAGACTAACATAAATATCTTTACAGAAACTCTACCTGAAGGTAAGTTATGTTACATAAATAAAAAATACATTTGTGAAGTGAATATACTTATAGGTATTATGATAAATTTCATTTCTTTTCAGGCGACTCTAAAGGAAAGAACGTGGCGCGTACACTCAAGACTGATATTGATAAAGTTATACGATTTTTCAGCGACCAAAAAAATATTTTAGTCGATAGTATAAATTCCGAGTCAACATCGAACTCAAGGAAAGTTTTAACTAGTCAAAAATACATTCAAAAAGACCACACAAACATGTTCACCGATATTATAACAACAACTGCAAGATCTACACTAATAAATACGAACATGGAACAGATCATACGATTATTCAACGATCAAAGAAAGATTTTAGAGGAAAAAATTAAATTTGACCAAGAATCAAACATACGAAAAGTTTTAACAACTCAAGAATATATCCAAAAGGATAAAAATACAGAAAAAATAATCAACATTCATACTACAGTGACCCCAACTACTGGAAATATAAATGAGAAATTGTTTATAGAGTATAATAAAGGACAACCAAAACTAGACAGCGTTATCAGATTTTGGCAAATGTATGTTAGAAACAACATGACAAACAAAGTCACAAGAAATATTGAAACAGAAAACGAGACAAAACCAAGTCCCCAAATGTTGACAGATGGGATCATTTATCACCAAATTCACCAGCCTCCACAAGTCACACAATATAATCCAGATAATATTGCGACCAACAATTACCAAGAAAATAAGTACAGGGATACCAAAAATAGCGCGAATACTGACAATGAAAATAATTACAGAAATTCAAGAACCATTGAAAACAATTTTTACCTTCAAAATAAATACAGACAAGCTCAGAATAATACTATTAATAATCAAGAAAACAGAAACATTAAATTGGAATATAACGAGAACAATTACCGAACCAATAAATATACAGGTTTCGAAAATAATCCAAATGATAACTATGGGAACCGATTCAGAGAACCCGAAATCAATGTGAATAATTATCGAAAAAATTTATATAGAGATTTCAAAATAAATCCGGTCAACTTCAACCAGGACACCAGATACACCTATCAGGGAAATAGATACAGTGAACCACAAATTTACGCAAACGGGTTCCAAAACAATAACCGCAGATTTTCGGAAAATAATTCGAATTATCACCAAGAAAAAACATATGAAGCAATTCAAAACAATGCCAATAATAACAATAAATATAACTATCCTAAGAATAATGCGAACCCTTACTATCATGAAAACCAATATACGGTTACACAAAATAGTCATAATAACTACAGCAAAAACAATGGAAATAATTCCGAAAATAATGAATCTAAAGAAATAGACCACATCAGCAAGCTGATATCGAAATTTCTTTCAAAAAAAAGAACACAACCGGAAAATGATCATAATTTCAAATTAAGCCTTGTTTCACAACAACTTAATAGCTTTTTAGCTAATAACGCGCATAATCTCGTAAAAGAAGACATTGTCGAACAAGACAAAAATTATATGGGGCGTGAAAGAAAAACACCATTGTCATATGATATTAATAATTCAAAAGATAAATTAATAATGGGTGAAAAAGAAAATTTTCCAAATAAGTCAAACAATAAAAATACAAACTTAAATCCCATCGATACATTCGACAATTTGAAAGAATTAGATAACAATGAAGACTACAAAACAGCTCATGGATCACCTCAACATTATAATTATCAAGAACAAGTAACAGATCGCGAAGACAAGCCTTACAAAACGTATTACCAACAAAATGAAAAACCAACTGAAAAATATCCTAAATCGACAGAAAAAGTTGCTGTAAATGTTTCTGAAAATGATCAAACGAAACATTTAACTCCGGAGATAGTTAGGCAAATTGCTGAAAGTATTAAAGAGATAGTATTAAAGGATTTAAGAAGAGATATATCCACCACAAGCGCTACTTCAACCACTACAACTAGTGCGACCACTACTAGTGTTTTCACGACGACTTCACTTGCTCCGACTTCACTAGCACCGACTACTTTAACCGGTACACTATTTGATACGGTTTGATATAATATTTTTAATTTTATGAAATAACATTTATTTTATGTTACAGATCTACAAACGACACCAAAGGAACTCGACCTAAACAAAGTGCAAAAAGCATCTCAAGCAATCGAAAAATTCATAGACTTATTCGAACAGATCAAATCATTCAGGGAGAAGACTGTAGAAACACCTGAATCAAAATACAAGGTGACCGAAAATATTGGATACAGCGTCCCTATAAATATGATGTATCAAACTCCACCGCAAATGCCTGCACTGAATCCATATGGAGTAAAAGTTTCGCTTTGTTCTTCGCCCATAAGTCAATCGCCAATGATTATAAACCCATTCGTACAGCAAGGTAACGACCATGAACTGCAGCCACAGACGGCGCAAAAACAAAACACCATCAACATACTAACAAAAACGCCGCCTCAAGGCGCGCCGTTGATAAACACAAAGAAATTGAGGCCAGCTCCGATAGTGATACAGACAGATCAGAACGAAATACCGCCTCTCGTCATAACACTATCGCAACCATCGCCGATGAATCGTAACATTGTTGTATCTACAGAGTTTCCCTATTTTATGAACAAATCTGATAGACAGCGTTGGCAGTACATGACTCATTACGGTAGAAATCCTGACACGAAAGAAGATATCGTGAATAGGAAAGAAATGTTAAATTCGTACTCTAATTTGGACTACACTAAACGCACGCGAGAAGTAGAGAATCCTAAACACAGTGGTTTGAGTGGTAAGTTTGAGGATTGGGAAGCAATGTTTCATAGCCACAAAAACGACAGCGAAAAAATGAACACCGGAGCTAAACCTAATGTATTTAGCTACCCTTACAATATACCTCGTAATTTGGAGCGCAACGGCGGACATCCACGAGACCACAACATAAGAGGCTATCACGAAAGATTAGAAAGTCTTGGTCAGTGGCCTCAAGAGCAGAAATTCGAGCATAGAGAGAAAAACACAGAATCAAAAGTGACCTCTCGTCAACAGATACCTATAAACATGAAGGTGGGCTCCAAATATGACGACACGCATTTCAGGAACTTCCTCATGACACAGCAGAAAGTAAACGATATGCTGGAAAGCATTTTGGCAGCAAATGTGAGACCTGATGACGGACCGCGCAGTGTCGAATCTATTTAATTTGTTTATCGAGACTGTGTTTTTTTTTATTAAATGAACTTTGAACTTTTATTCTTGTTTTATTGTAATGCTAACATAGTTTTAAGCCCTTACTAACGCTATTATGGATCAAATTGGTCTGAAGTAAATGATTATTTAATTTATTCAAACGCATTTAGAAATTAAGTCACTATTACAGCAAATCTTTATTTGATGTTCAAAATGCTACAGATTAACTTGCATAAGTGTGTATGTTATATTATATGTATACAGGGTGGTCCAAACGGTAAGGTCCAACAAATTTTTTAGATTCCTTATACCTATACTCCATTCAAAATAGCAACGAAAGTTTAAAGCTATTTTTAATTACAGAAACAGAGATTTGAAACACTTATTCTCACTTATTCTTAGAACAGCTTTAGTAACGTACAAGATATGTCGGATAGTACATCTTTCTGATAAATAAATTACATGTGCCTATCAGAATTGGCCAGAAAGCTGAATAGGAATCGGAAAATCTCGTCGTCCTTATTTGGAATGAAGTATAGGTGTATCCGAAAATACCCCATGTGTGTTCCGCGATTTTTTGAAGTTTAGAAGTTATTATATTTTTAGAATGTATTTGAGAATTTTCTAACGAAGCGGCTTAAAAATTACATAACTTTTTTCACAGTATGAGTCGTTGCGCACTACGTCCGTCAAAAAAATTACGGATCCGTCAAACTTTTTTTGACTTTTTTTTGTCCATACGTAGAATAATCATTATAATACAACATCCATACAAGTTACCGAAAACCTAGATCACCAACCCTCCCTCGACTGGCATTCTGTCACTACCTTCGTCCATCAGCTATCATCCCTTTAATAGAATGTATACGGACCTGAGAGCCGCCGTGTTCTGTGTCGATGTACCGTGGCACGGGGAAGCGACTCTGCAGGATCTCCTGCGCGTCGTCAACCGGCGCCCGGAGGAGCTGCGCGAAGCTCTCGTACTCCGCCATGTCCTGGTAGCGGAGGGCGCGCCATTGCGCTATTGTCTGGGGAGGAAATTGTAGTGTCATTTGACAATGTTACCAATCTTTAAAAATTGTTAATGGAAAAATAAAGGTCAAGACATTGAACTTTTCAGAAGAACGGGGAGTTTTTTTGACAGCTAGTAAAACGTAGTTCAATATGCTGCGATAGTTGACGTGTCTTGGATCAGAGTGGTTCAGACCATCAAACTGAACAACTTTTACTATTTGGGAGCAAAGCTTAAATCACAAAAAAAGCTGTCGAATAATAAACTGCACTGAACTGCCTACTCGACTCAAATGTATAATTGTTTCAGAAACACCTTTTTTTACGATTTCCAATAGTATAAGTTGTTCAGTTTGAGGGTCTGAATCACCCCTGAAAATTGGGAAAGTGTTTAAAAACGGTGCGGCCCTCGGATAATCAGGCAAGCTAACTACCAACCGAGCTAGCGGGCCATCAATATCGTGCTGACGTGTCAACTGACCTCTCCGTGGTAGATGAGGATCTGGAAGAACGTGTCCATGAGTAGTATCCGGTCGGGCTGGATGGAGGATGTGTCGAGCAGCACCGGCTCTGGGGGACCCCCGAAGCTGTACGAGTACAGGATAGGCTGGATCATGATGAGCGACTGCGTTAGGTCCTCACGCATCAACATGTGCCTGCAGGAGAAGAATAGGGTATATTACTTCATAATTTTATGTGTAGGAACTTTTTTCGTGTCTCTATGAGCCATTCGTATGTAACAGCCATTTTGAAAATAATGTTAAAGACACATTTTCAGCAATTCTTTGGTTTGAATAGTATTTTTAATAACGGGATAAACTATAAAAATTTCCAATGTAGTTCGAGTGCAGTATTCAGTACAAATGTTCATACAAAGCACGTGTTATGACGTCGTTGTAAAATAGCCTATTAGCCAGTTTTAACATACATAAACTCACGACCGTAATCCCTTTCGGGGTAGACAGAAACATTGCTACAACTACCGACTTTCTGTTTTAGAATGTAGTTGTAGCAATGCTCACATTTAGCAATTTTAGTTTTAAGTTTGAATGACGTCTCTAGTGGTGAGATGTGGCTAGACTTTTGCATAAGAAACCTTTAATCCCTTAGTCGACTCGTACAACACCCAGGGGACGAATTGGGGTGGTCCATTCTAAGCCGGAACCACACGGCTCGCTAGCCAGTTTTTAGTCATATACAGGGTCCTTCTTAATAATGCTGACACTTTTTAAGGGGATGACCAGACCATCAAACTGAACAACTTTCTCTATGGGACCAACATCGAAAAAAATAATGGGAGACCGATGCAGTGACTGCATCAAAAGATAAAAAATCCTATAACATTAAAGACTCACCTGTAGAAAGTAGTTTCGTCGGGCGAGTTGTTGAATACTTGGAGGAACTGTGAGCGACGGAGGTGGTACATGAACTGAGGGTACAAGCTGAAGTTCTCCGACAGGCGGAAGCTGTTCGGGTCGTCCTTCGCGTACTCGCCGAACTTCTGACACTGTAATAAGGTTTGTTATTGAGTTACATTTTACAACGAGGCTACATTACCACGTATACAGGTATATAATATAATGTATACAACGTGTTAATGAATAAGCGCAAAACCTCATACACCCCAACTGATTTATAAGAAAATCATTAGATTGAAACAATAATTTCATTATTTTGATAGTTAACATTTAAAGTTATTCGCATTTTAAGTTTTCAGGCGAAGATGATTTGTTATCATTTCAGCAATGAATGAAAGCGCTAACATGCTCATGGATCCATTTTTAGAATCTTGTTTTGGTAGTAAGTAGGATAAGTGTGCCCTTGCGGTGGTTTGAGATAGAGTTCAGTAAACTGTAAATTTTACATTAATTGAATGACCAAAATGTCTGGTCTTGACAATGTTACACTATGTAATTTAATATTGAATTTATGTAATTGTACTTTGTATATTTTGTTTTGTTTAAAAGAAGTGTGTTGTAGAGTTTCTGGCCGCATCTTCTCTACAACGGAACACCTTCCGACGCGGTGGTAGATTCAAAAACATGACGTCAAAAAGTTATCTATGTGATATTATTTTGAATAAACAATTTTGACTTTTTTTAACTTTTACAAACAAATTATTTAATATTTTGAAAAAAAAATACCCATGTTCAAACCATGATAATTCGATTCTGCTCTCGATTCTAAACAAACTACTTTCTAGTTTTGCGTTAATTCATTAACACGTTGTATAATATGATGAGTGTAACGTACCAGTCTGATCGCACCCTATCGAGCCAGCACAGCACGTCGGGCCCGTCTTCCAACTCTGCGCGGTAGATCTCGAGGCTACATTACCGCGTATACAGGTCTATAATGTTATGTATACGTGATGAGTGATAATGTACCAGTCTGATCGCACCTTATCGACCCAGGACAGCCCGTCGGGCCTGTCCTCCAACTCGGCACGCTAGACTACGAGGTGGGACATTACCATGTATACAGGTCTATGTTATGTATACATGATGAGTGATGACGTACCAGTCTGATCAGCATCCTATCGAGCCAGCGCAGTACATCAGGCCCATCCTCCAGCTCGGCGCGGTAGACCACAAGGCGGGACATTACCACGGCGGCTGATTCCTGGTCGAACCCGGCTGATATGTGATGGAGATTTACCGCTGCGTCGCCCCAACTAATGGACAATAGAGATGTTTTGTTTAAATATTGTGATTGAGAGCGGTGAAACTAGGTTCCTAGACAGACTAGGCAACAATGCCAAAGTCATTTTCTCCAGAATCGATGATGGAAGAACTAATTGTAATTAAATTATGAGGAGAAAATAAGAAAAATAATTGCACCAGCACAGCGAATTTAATATACTCACTTGCGAGCGATAGTGGTTACTCTGACGCGTCGCTGCCCGGTGGAGTGTTGGTACTGAGTGATCAGCTGGACGCAGCCCCGCCCGCCCTGCGGCACCGGTGCCGCATGCTGGTTCACCACCTGACAATTTATTATTACATCAAACAATGTTTCGATAATGCTCTGTGATCCGGCCTTTGGAAGACATGATTGGTCGATAGCGCCTTTGCATAGCTGCATCTATATTCATTAAACTACGTCGGAGGCAACTAAAGCGGCATAAAAATTGCTCCAATCTGCATAATATGGATATCTGTCCCTTTCACCTTTCACCCATATTCGTAAAAAGGCCTTTGTCCTGCAGAAAGTTGCCTGCGTACAGACTATAACCTCATTTGACATGGCTGGTTTATTAAATAACTGTCGTGAGCGCTCTAGTTTCGAATTTTATATGGCAGCATAAAAAATGTTTTTTGTTAATGTTGAAATATGCGTTTAGAGGCATAAGCAAGTAGCGAACACATCTACATCTTCGGATATGACACACCTCTACCCCTCGCACTGCCCTATAGTTTTAACCCAATTACTCAAATGGAGTGACGTTTTTACCTCTTAAAAAATTCGTAGTATATCTCTGTCATGCCATTTCAAAACATTCAACTTTGCAATATTAAAATGAAGAGTACCTCAAAGAATATGGCCATGGTGGTGCTCGGGTCGAAGGTGCACATCTTCCACTGACAGGTGTTGCCCATGCCGACCTCCTGGTCAGACACGCAAGGTCCCTTCACGTTGAGCGAGACGCACGAACCGATCGCGCCCGATACTGTTTTTATGAGACAATCATTATGTATTTATTTATTACTGAAACATGTGTTACGGAAACGTGTGTACTTTATGTGTTTTTGTTATGGAAACCAATAAAATATTGAGTACTCATTAAACAAGCATGTATCCAGACTTTTACTACAAATACATAATATTCAGATTAGGGGCATAAATCCACCTTAGATATTGTATCTAAGGCTTGTCAGTTAACTTATAAAACTAACAATACATTATAATGTATATGTAACAAGCATGGATTTATAACCAATAGATCCATAACCTCCTTATAAGCATGGAAACACGAAAATTGCCCATCGCGGTCGTTAATGTTCGTCCTTCTTTCATACGTGTCCGTCGTTGATGTTTCAGATTTTACGTTTGTCTCTATCAATTTTGTCGTTGGATTACAAAAGGAAAAAGTTTACGTCTGAAACGACGGGAATTTACGAAACAAGGACGAATATTACCACCCGCCAAGGAGTATTTTCATGTTTCACCGCTTGTAAGGCAGTCTGCTCTCCAGGTATAGACAAAACCTATTCCAACTTCCTGGTAACAAGTCTGTTATGGGCCATCAAAAAAGTTATGTTCTTATGTTAGAGAAGTGACTGGTGATATTTCTGCAATAAAATGTATTTAATAGGATTGCATCATCATCATCATCAGGCATACAAAGACATTGCTGGAAATAAGCCTCATCATTTGCCATACTGCTGTTACCCTAAGGCTGTCGGGCAGAAATCAAGTTTTAGCAGAAATCACTATTTGTACCAATAACAGTTTCTTTGTTAATTCTCATTGTATGAGACTGAAGTAGAGATAGCCCAGGACCACAGGTATTTTATTTACTACAAATAAATGCAAATATTCATCATTGTGGAGCGACTGACAAAAGTATTGTAATCTTACTTTTCAGTTCTCGGCTGCATTTGACTTCCAAAGTTCCATTGAAAGCCATCTTGTAATCTCCCTTCTGGTCCTTAGCGAAGACCCTTTGGAATGTCTGCTTGAATAGCGACGAGTTGAAGGAATCACCCATCACCATGTGACCACTGTAAGAGAAATTAATTAAGTGTGAAAAAATTGAAAACCACAGGCTTTTTATTTTTGTTTAAATTATGCCCTTTGTTATTGTCAATTATGTCAATTCAATTCAATTTTTGTTTAGTGGCATCCGATGCGTTATCACAATTCAGCCAATGTCTCGTTATGTGGATAGTATATGAAGGAAAATGATCAGTAGTATTTATTAAGTCTAGAGTGGCAGTTTTGCCAATGTAAGTAGGTTATAATCTCAAGTGATTGTTTTAAGGATAAAACACAAAAGAGTTCACAAAATGGAGGAGCCACGTGCAATCCTAACGCGTCGATACGCACGCGCGTCCGTACTCCGTCAATTATGTCATCGTAGTGGAAAAGACACGAAATTATCCGAGTTGTGGTCAGGATAAACTACTAAATTTGGTTTTACAGAAGACTAGATAATGTCTGATTTTCAATCGGTAATTGGATATTGGTTCAACTGGCACAAGAACGAACAGACATCATATTTTATATTATTTTTATTTATTTCTATGGATCTTTTCATTATTTTTATTTACTGAACATTTTCTTTCTAAAGCGAATAACGTGCAGGAGTAGAGGCGGCGTCGAGGCGCTGGCGCGCCTTGGAGACTTGAAATACGGTCGATAATTGTATACCAAGAATAAATCCGAGCGCCGCTCATTACCGACCGTATGTCAAGGTCGCCAAGGCGCGCACCCTCGCCTTGACACCGCCTCGACTCCTTCTGTATGCTATACCCCTTAAGATGAACAGATGATCAAACTTAACAACTTTCTTCAAGACAACATCCAAATTACGATTTAAAAAAAACGGCCAAGTGTGAGTCGGTCCAACGATTTTTTTGTAAATATTTTATTATGGAACATAATAAAAAATTTTACTCCAGTATCCTTGACGCGAGCCCTACACACATTGGTTGTTTTTTTTTACACAAAGTTTGACACTTGTATGTATTGCCGGTTCTCCACACAAGAAATATTTTTTTTTTTTAAAGGTTTAACTTACCCAGTGGAATTACAGCACTGCTTCATCTCCATCAATCCAGTCTGATCCAAAGCGCACGAATAAATATCAATAGAATGGCCGTTCGTAGCTGCCCTTAGAGACAATGCCTCATAATGCTTAATAGCTTTCTTCATATACTTCGCGTTATCCTTGTGAATGTCATGGTGAGAACGGATAGGCTGTTTTAGCTCGTCGTTCACTACCTGACCCGGGCCTTGAGAGCATGGCCCTCCGAGGAACATCATGACGCGTGCACCAGTGTTGGGGTAGGTTACCTCCAGTAAGCCTATAGCTAGAGACAGAGCAACTCCACTGCTTCGTAACGGTCTTTTCCCCACACCGAGTGGCCATGGATCTCTGCCGAGTTCTCCAAGTAGATCTGTTAAGGCCATGTCACATTGTTTGACAGGTTGTAGGAACCGGTGTGCTGGCGGTTGCGGTGCGGGTGCCCCTTGGCGCTGTTGTGGATTTGGAGCGTTAACACGGCCAATACCGAGTTGTTCTTGAATCTGTTTGCCGGTCAGGTCTTTGGTGCCTTTGAATACGTAGCATTTTGATATGCCTTCTGTGCCTGCAATGGTTTAAAATTGTCATTAGAATAGGCAATTTATTTAAACATAATTTTAAAGTCAAACTCTTTAATGTCAACATTTTTAAATGACATAAAAAAAGGAGGTTATGGATTATTTGAATCAAGCAACAATATACATCATAATGGGCCCATATTAATAATTATTTAATTTTTTTATGATTAATACAAGGTGTTACAAAAATACAAATAAACATTTAAGAGGGTGGCTTAGACCATCAAACTGAACAACTTTCACTATGGGAACCATACTAAACTACAAATCTACTCAAGCTAAATGTGACAGCTGACTTTTTTTTCGCGATTTCGATGTTGTTCCCATAGTGAAAGTTGTTCAGTTTGATGGTCTAAGCAACCCCCTTCAAAGTTTCAAATTTTTATTTTTACTTTTGTAACACCTTGTATTGTTCCCATGTTTGTACCTGCATTTTAAATAGTTGGGTTACTTTCAACTTTTATTCATTACTTTATTACGCAAACACAAATTTAAAATTATTCAATGTCGAAAGAGTAGACAACATTGCATGCCAACAAACTGTTATGCAGTTTGGCATAAAATGTTCTGTGTAATGTACTGTATTATGTGAAAATAAATTTGGTAGATAATATTAAATTAGAAGAAGACTAAATTCCAGCAGTTACCTATTAGAAACAATTTCAATCTATTTTCATGTATGAAAAGATGTATGGACTTAGAGGAAGCAAGAGAGGTGTGTCAGAACCGCCCAAAGTGGAGATCTATAGTTTCTGCCTACCCCTCTGGGAAAAAGGCGTGAGTTTATGTATGTATGTATGTATGTTCTCCTTTACCCACCTAGCTCATGAATCTGCACCATACGTCCAAACGTAATCAACCCAACGAGAGCATTCTGCGGCATCAAGCTCAACGAAGTCTGCAACGAATCCTTTAAAGCTCCGAGCTCCTCCTCATCCAAACATGTGTCTACCACTAGCAGGTAGATCGGTGGCATTGTCTGTGCCCGTGTGATTGTGTACTCTATGGTTGAGAAGTTAGGGATCAGTTCCGCGGGTTGATGCTGCTCGGAGATAGCTGCATATTGCGGTGGGAACTGAAAAATGGTTTTTAATTAATTGTATGTCAACACTACTGTAAGACTGTAACAAAAGCGTATCTGTACATTGAAGATAGTTACCAAAAAACGGTTACAATATGGTGTTTAGGTATCCCCAAGTCCAAATTACAGATATTTTGATGTTTTGTCTGTCTGATTGTTTGTACATACATAAGTACACACGGCGACACATCAAGCTATACAAAACCAACATAAGCTATATTTGGTTTTACAGAAGACTAGATAATGTCTGATTTTCAATCGGTAATTGGATATTGGTTCAACTGACACAAGAATGAACAGACATCATATTTTATATTATTTTTATTTATTTCTATGGATCTTATCATTTTTTTTTTTTTACTGAACATTTTCTTTCTAAAGCGAATAACATGCAGGAGTAGAGGCGGCGTCGATCGATAGAAGCGCGTTGGTTGGAATAACATATAACTTTGGTCATTGGAATAACATATAACGTCGTGTGGCCAGCTTATGTTGGTTTTATATAGCTTGATGTGTCGCCGTGTGTACATCATAGTATGTACATTATTTATTTAATAAAATCTAGTTTAGATATTTTTGTATCTATAAATTAGAATTTACCTATGTTTACATATTTATCTCAAAACAAATCTGGGTTAAAATGGGCATATTTGCAATGATTTCCTTTGAAACTTGCTGACATAAAATCTGGTATATAATTTGTGCGGACGAAGTCACGGTTTAACTCTAGTCTAAAAGCACCAATAAGATACTTACAGGATTCCGTTGAAAGCAGAAGTTGCAGACCCATAATTTGGCTCTATAATCCACCTGGCACATAGGGTTCAGTATGGCCCTGCAAGTATTGCGTGTGCACAGTACTGGTTCGTACTGGATAGGCGGTAGATCAGGCCGCTCCTTCAGAGGTTGGTACAAACAGGCCAGTGGCACGACCAGCCTTGTCGCCTCGATCCTGCTCGAAGGCCACACGTTCCACGTGAACCGTACGCCGTCTCGGTCCTCATTCTGTTGTATAAACTCCTCGTACGTCGCCATACCGCTGATCTATTAGCAGAACATCGAAAAAACACTTCAGTTTGCTAACCTTTGAATTGAACGCAGTTATTGAAGAAAGTCCGTGATTATGCTTACCAAGTATGCATGCGGTGGCACTAGGATAGACACTTATGCAATATATCACGGTTTTACCACGTATTCATTCATTTAATTCCCAAATAATTAATTTTGTAATAAAATTCAGCAGACTGACGAGTCTGGCTGATTTGGCAATTGTCAAAATCCATAGACAAAGCAGCTGTCACAATCGCCACGTCATTTTTGAAAACGTAAACACAATTTTTTAATTTATAATCGGTTTAATTAAAATATTTGATTTATCAAATGTTTTATAAATTATATTTAAAATTAGCTGCAATATATCCTGCGACTCATTTTTATCAATTCATTTTTATTGCTTTAAAATAAATGATTTGACTCACTGTCGCAAAAACGTTGTCTATGTTTTGATTCAATCAAGCCTCGTTTACATTACTTTTTTTTCTGATTGCGTATTTTCAAGATTCGCTGACTAGAAAGAGACGGATATCACGGAGATATGATAATATCACAAATGTATGAGAATTCGTGAGTTGCAAGATTTTGTATGCCATTTCGACTAAGTCCGCGGCACTTTTTTATATGTGGGAACTTGTCAGTGCGATACTTCCCGGCCGCGTCACAGACGCAAACTCGGATTTCAGTTAACTCAAAAAAATGTACTCAATTTGTACTCTTTTTGTACTACCATAAAAAAAATGTACTCATCAGATTCACGAGAAAATAAGCAATGTTTTTATTTCAGGCAGTTAGCGTTCACATTTCAGGCTGCTAGACGGGATAGCTCGGTCCGCGAGCTAATATAATTTGAGTTTCATTGTGATGACTTTCACAGTAATATTCATTAGGAATTCTTATTTAGTTTTCTTCTAAATCGGAGAGTCCTACACGAGTTTATTTTATCATCATTAATTTCGCTTTTTATAAAAAGTCATTGTTTAAGCTGTAACACATTGTCAATTTAGAAAGATCCATTTTAATTAAAAAACTTATCTAGATGAACAAAATTATAAAATATCTTGTTGCACTAAACTGCCCTCGCATTTACATGGGGACAAGAGCGTATTCTCTTAAGTGCAAAATGGGCAAGTGTTAAGGGCGGCCGGATCAAGTGGGGCGGCCCGTAGGGCCATGCGAATTCGGTATTTCATGTTTTTTTGGCCTCCATTTTATGTTTGTTACGGATAGAAGATAATTTTAAGAAACCAATTTAATTTTAATTTAGTTTGAATTTTGTATTGCGATTCATCGAGTTTATCAATATAAATTTAATTTTTAAATTATTTTGATCTATAATCTCTAAATGCAAATATGGTGGAGAGAAAATAATTGTAACTCCATGGAGAAAAATTACTGCTTTATCAAAAAACAATAAATTTCCTGCCTTCTCTTTCTAACTTTATGCTGGAAACAGAAACGGCAACATCAATTGTCAAATTCTGACATTATGAATGTATTTTTTTTTCTTGATGGCCAGTAATTTTAAGTTTACCAAGGAGTTTACAGGTTTTCCAGTGACGTAACTGAACGGACCGAAAAATGACGATATTTTATTAAAAATAACTGTAATCCTTTCATTTTAAAATCTCTGTCATAGAAAATATTATTATTGAGACAATTATCTCGAAATGGGTTTCGATTCCAACCAATTATCTGTGTGAAAAAATTTCGAGCTCGCTTCACTCGCTCGGCTTTATCTTTATATAATTGTTCTTCCCAACAGAGATACAATCACAGCCAAACCATATTGCGGAAAAATGTCAAGCTAGCTTCGGTCGCTCTGGTCTATATTTTTACTATTGCACTGGATACATAGACTGATATACGTGTTCTAGTACAGTCAAGTCGTTTAACGAAAAACACCAGATTTTAAATTTTACTACTGCTTTCACAAAATACAAGTCTGTTAAATTTTGAGCTAACTCTAGACTTGGATGTAGCTGTTATAAAATTCTTAAATATCTCAAAACCTTAGAACTTTTGCTGGCTCAAATCATGGCTACAGGCCCGTTGCCAGCAAGCTGCAGCTAAGGAGGAGGCCAAATATATTTGCCCAGGAGCGCAATATTTGTAAATACATCCATGCACGGGGACAGCTAAGAGGTAGTCAAGAGAAATAGGTGGAGGAGGAAGCAAACTGCCCTCAAAAATAGACCGGCTGTCTATTCATTGCCTTGCCTGGTTACCAGGATTAGAACCAGGATTTAGAACCAGAAATCGAGTTAATTTGTGTGTGTAACAAAAAGATACACAAAATATGTTGACTCTATTTCTGAATGTCTTTGACTACCTATGTACATGACCTCCGACTCCAAACAGTAGTTCCAGGAACCTGAGGTTGGGCCTCCAACTCCAAACTGCCTCTCACTTACCTTGTTTTGGATTTGATTTATAAACTTCTCAAGATTTGGAGGCCCGGGGCGGACCGCCACCATCCGTACTAAAATCTTCAAACTCCTTTCTTTTTGACCCAGGAAGCTGGAAAATGTATTGTCTGCCTTACAAGCGGTGAAACATGAAAATACTCCTTGGAGGTCTGTAATGTTCGTCCTTCTTTCATAAATTAAAGGGACAAACGTAAAGTCGGAAACATCGATGGACACCTAGACGGACACGTACGAAAGAAGGACGAACATTATCAACCGCCATGGTCAATTTTCGTGTTTCAATGCTTGTAAGGATTTGCGTCCATTGGTTCTAAATCCATGTTTTTGAACTAATGTCACAGAAATGTAGATACCTATAGTGTCACAGTGTAAGCGGACCATCACCAAAAATTGTAGAGGAAAGTTGAGCGTCTTTGTCTATGGCTGAGGACAAAACACTCCTTTGCACGCAGGATAAATTCTTCTCGCATTTTTATTTTTATAACATAGATTACAAAATACAGAAGAACATTAAGCATAAAATTATTTGAATAATTATATTTAGCAAAAATAGCACGAGCGACAAAAACAATGCTCGTAAAAAGGCAAAAAAAATTACGAAAAATTCATAATTGGCTTCTGTGTCTTGGAATAACATCAACGCGTCCCTGTGTGGGAATGGAACGTCATTGAATGAAATATTTTTTTTATTTTTAGGACAAATAGTAAATTATTTCAATTATGGACATGATTTGTAAAATAACTCGTAATTTACTATAAAACCACAAACGTTACAATATATTTAGTGAACACAAAATTAATGAAATGTCATTGCTTTGTTTCAAGAGCGAGAAGTTTACGCCAAAAAGTGCGACTGCGCACTGGCCAAATTAGTAGTGTGAAAGAAAATGGCGATCAGCGAAAGGCGTCCGGAGTTAACGTGATGAAAAACATTGTAAAAGCTCAATTACATAGTGTTATAGTTATTAATTGTGTCAGATGTAGATTAATTAAGTGTTAATGAATTGTGATTGTGTATAAAAATGGCTGCGAATATGTACAGAGTCGGCGGTAAGTACCAATAATTGGTTATTTTTGTTGTAGCTTCGCCGGTTCACTGCCAGCCGACTAGCGGTGCTTTGCTTTGATTGTCGTACCTTCATTAATTGTTCACATTAATTAGTTCAATATCGTTATATCTTATGATTTTCCACAATTTTCAAGTAAATCGAGAGGTATTACCAAGTTTACATAGAGTTTTAGCAAAGGTTTTCGGGAAGTTGTATTATTTTACCAAATTTCGTCAAATAGGACATTAGCATTTGCATCTAGGTGTCATTGTATCGGCTTGCGTATCTGCGTGCGGGTGGTGAGACATGAAGCCGATACAATTATCTAACATTAAATTAACGTTTTCGGGATTCTTAGATGAAGTTATGATGGTTTTGACACGAGATTTTAGGTTATATTCGTTGTTGTCAAACATTTTGATGGAAGTTTTTGGTTTTTGCTGGTGTCAGTGGAGTCTTGGCGGGTAGACTGGCAGGGTGGTGTGTTAGGTCTGCTGTTGATAAAGTTTGGGGTGTTGTTATATTGGTTTGTGATGGTATGTTGTGGTTGTCGGGGAGTGTGAGCTTAGACCACAGGCGCGGTGTCGCGAGGTGCCGAGACGCCGCGTGTCGCGCCCCGCGGTCGCCGCGCCGAATGCTAATTAGTTCTTCCTTCTCTACTTCCTATCACATTATCCTGTCGTGCATAGTCTTTGTTTCTATTACTGTTTTGGAAACCAAATGTTTGAATAATATTATTACTTGTTATGAATTCATATCTTATACATTTATAACAGAACTAGATTAAAAAATAACATTTACAAAAATGGCAGAAACAAAAGAGCTCCTGAGAGTTCTTTTTAACCAACTTCAAAAAAGGAGGTTCTATTCGACTGTATGTATTTCTTTCTGTCCTAGCTTTCAGTAAACATACTAAATTAATGATTTTTATGAATCAAATATTACAACAAATTAGTGCCACTCAACAGCATGCATACTTGGTATTTGTGGGTTATTGTGTCAATTCGGGCCAAAATTTGCTAAGATTATCCCCGTCACACTGGACATAGTTACAGTACTACTAGTGAAACATGGATCTTCTGTGGTTTCAGAATATCTCTGACTACCCCCGTGGGAAGTATAGTCGTGAGCATATGCTTATGCTATTCTTATGCTTATTTATGAGTTGGAGTTTATAGTATTTATGTCAGTGTTGTTATGACATAAAATATTATGCTACCCTACCATTCAAAAACGGTGTATGCTACAGGGTGTAAAAAAACCCTGTTGGAGCCTTTAGACCTGCTTCAGACCATCAAACTAAACAACTTCCACAATTAAGCCAACATCGAAATCTCGATAAAAATACTGTTTCATACAAAACTGCAGTACCAACTTTTTTCAATTTCGAAGTGGTCTACATAATGACAGTTGTTCAGTTTGATGGTCTGATGCACCCCCGCAACAGGCTCCAACAGGGTTTTTTTACATCCTGTATTCACTGAGAAAATAATTCAGGTACCATTATGATTAATCATAAATACAATACAATGTATTAATTTCTGTTGACCTTATAAGTCTTGCATACATAAAGCACTAGGTATATCTTGACCCAGATTCGTTACCTTGAGTTTTTCTTTGGCAATGAACTTTCAGCATTTTGCTGGTGATACGATGAAGAAACATAAATTCTTTATGTCTATGAATTCATTTAAAAGGTTTCTTTATGCAACAGCCATGATCACGGGATGACAGTCATCCCGTGATCATGGCTGAAATATCGGGAACTCCAAAAATAATAAAAACGTTAAAATGTAAACTCAAAAAAATTGTGGTTTCTTTATAACTTACAGACTTACAGAGTAAATAGTACTTTTATTTTATGAACTTATTAAAGTATGGAATGCATACATTACATAGATGTATAGACATATACTCTGATGTTTGAGGTAGATATAGTCTTGCGACAATGATCTTCACCTGCTCCACAGTATGAAAGTATGTAGTACCATACAGGATGTATGAAAAAGAAAAAAAAACCTTTAAACCACATACTCAATATTCAATGCGATTCACAATGTTAGAAACAACAGTTGGTGTAATCTTAAAATAGTAAAACATAGTGAACCCTGATAGGTAGGGCACATCAATTTTAAAAGGGTACATAATGTACCCATCAAACTGAACAACTTTGACTATAGAAGCAAACCTGCAAGAACACAAAAAAATCTGCTCTCATACATTTGAGTTGAGTAGGCGCTGCAGTTTAGTATGAAACAGCAGATTGTTTTTTCTTTTGGGCTTGTTTTATACCCACTGTCCATAACAAGTGGCGACAGGCTCACTCCCCGTCACACTGGACAGAGTTTCAGTACTAGTTAACCGTGGATGTTCTGAGGTTTCAGAATATCTGACTACCCCCACAGGGAATATAGAATATACCTGCCTTCTTCAGTTTTATCTTTATACAATTTAAACTTTTATGTAACCCGTTCCATGTCCCACTGCTGAGCAAAGACTTCTGTTTGTCCCTTTCTGTGTCATATCATTAAATTAAAAAAAGGCTTGAGATTAATAATAGCATAGTGTATCATGTTTTAACCAAAGCATAGCTATACAACTAAAGATCTAATAGGCTGTGTGGTTTGTGGCTTAGAATGGACCATCCCATTTCTTTCCATAGTTCATTAGTATAGGAGACAAGTAAGGGTAGTATGGTATATAAGGTATATAAGCAAGAGTAAAATATGCCCACTAATGAGCACATGAATCAAAATTCAGTGCTAAAAGTGTGAGCATTGCTACAAATGGTTTAAAAAATTAGTTAGTAGTAAAGTGTGACCACAATGAAAGACAAATTTTTAAAGATCATTTTAAAACAACAATACCTACCTACCTAGTTACTTAATTGACTATAATTTTTCATAATTAACATTTTTATGTCTTAAAATTATAAACCTAATTGAACTAAAGATAAGCATGATTGCCATGTTCTTACCTTTTATATCCATTTATTTCGATAGTAGGTATACAGGGTGTAAGTAAAAGTATTATTAACCTTTAAACCAGATAATCTACCCATCAAACTGAACCACTTTTTCTATGGGAGCAAACCGATCTGAAGAAAAAAAAAATCTGCTGTTCCATACGTTTGAGTCGAGTCAAGTCAAGTCAAAATTGTTTATTCAAAATAATATCATATTGATAACTTTTTGACGTCATTTTTTTGAATCTACCACCGCGTCGGAAGGTGTTTCGTTGTAGAGAAGATGCGGCCAGAAACTCTACAACACACTTCTTTTAAACAAAACAAAATATACAAAGTACAATCACATAAATCCAATATTGCAGTTTAGAATGGAACAGCAGATTTTTTTTGTTCTGATCGTTTTACTCCCATAGTTAAAGTTGTTCAGTATGATGGGTAGAGTATGTGGTTTAAAGGTTAGTGATACTTTTCCTTACAGCTTGTATTGTAATGAGTTTTTAAATAAATTATTCTAAATAATGTGCTTCTTTCGTCGCGGGGCGGAAATCCGTTGGATGAGGGCAGCTAAGGACCAGTCTTTGTATCCTAAGGGGAGGCCTTTGTCCAGCTGTGGATGTCTATTGGCTGAGATGATGTTCTTCGTCTTCGGCGGCGTCTCAGTGGGTTGACGATATAAAGAGAGTTGCGGGAGCTACGTGGATGCGAGATGCTCAGTAGAGTGGCATTAACAAATAGAGGCCTTTGACTACTTATAATTATGGACTAGTATGTATGTATGTATATGCTCACGACTATATTCCCCGAGGGAGTAGTCAGAGATGTTCTGAAACCTCAGAACATCCACGTTTCACCAGTAGTACCGAAACTCTGTCCAGTGTGACGGGGGGTGAGCCCGTCGCCACTTATAATGGACAGTGGGTACAATACATGCCTCAAAATTGAAGCATGCAGGTTTCCTCGCGATGTTTTCCTTCACCGAAAAGCCAGTGGTGTTACAAATCGTACATAAATTGCGAAAAACTCATTGGTACGAGTCGGTCTGGACGGGGATCGAACCATCGCCTCCTGCACGGCAGGCAAGGTTACTCACCACTGGACCACCACCGCTTCTACCACGGATTATGGACTAGTTAGCGTGTAATTCTACTAACAAACATTTCTGTCACTTTTTGCGGGGGGCGATGTTACATGAAATCCGCAACTTTGAATTTTATTCCTCATAATTTTAGATTCTAATTTTGATTGTTAAAAATCATGAAAAGTAGTTTCGTGTGAACCCCTAACGAGATAAGTTCGAAGTCATTGTTTCGCAATTATAGGCTGTCTCGTTCAGTGATAATGTTAAAATTGTACATAAATGCACATGATCAATTGATCTTGTACCGTGGCAGAGGGGAAATGCTACCGCAAAGCTGGTCCCTATATAAATAGTCAAAGATAGAGGCCTATACCCAGCAGTGGGTAGATTCAGGCGGTGGATGAGGACGATGATGAATGTTGTTAAAAAATATTTTTAGGTATTAATAAGATTAAACATGTATCCTTATGTACTTGTTGAATAACCTTCAGTCATGTGAAAGTATGTAGGTAGGGTTCATTGACCTATAGTACCTACTTTGCATTGCAGAATAGAGCACTATACTAGTTATGAAATACTCTTTTGATTAAATCAATACTTTGCTATAAGGGCTTGGCAATACAATATCTTATCCAACTATACATACATACATAAACTCACCACCATAATCCCTTTCCAAGTGGTCTTAACCATTGCTACTACGATCAGCTGTATTGCATCAAGGCTCACTTTTAGCAACCAACTACCATCTTTTTACATATTATCACGACCATAATCCCTTTCGGGTGGACAGAATCGTTGCTACAACCATCTTTTATGCATGCAGCACGTCTAGCATGATTACTCTGCTTGCGCGCGACTCGGATTTATTCCATACTACAAGTTGCGGCAAGCTCGGCTTTCGGTCTCCGAAAAGCGCGGGAACCGGTTATTTTCTATGCAATGAAGGCGCGTCGCGCGCGTGTAGAGAAATCATAATAGTCGTGCAGTTGTAAGGATTAATTTTGTGATATTAAAGTGAAGGTTTCAGTGTCGAATGACGTGTCGGTTGGTAGCTAGGCTATAAGAAACCTTATCCCTTAATCGCCTCGTAAGATACCCACCGAAATTGGGATTAAAAGCCAGACACAAAAGACTAACCAATTGCATATACAAGGTGATACAAAAGTAAAAATAAACATTTATAACTTTTAAGGGGGTGGTTTAGACCATCAAACTGAACAACTTTGACTATGGGACCACAATCGAAATCAACAAAAAAAAATCTGCTGTCCCATACATTTAGCACTTCAAACTTCAAAGACTTTATTGCGACACAGGTAATATAAAGGTGGTTAACAGTATTTTACATAGAGCTCTGTGATCTGCCCATGAGCAGAGATGCTTGCTCTGTCTGCTCGAGTAGATTTGTAGTTTAGTATGGAACATCAGATTTTTTTCCCGATTTCGATTTTGGTCCCACAGTGAAAGTTGTTCAGTTCGATGGTCTAAACCACCCCCTTAAATGATTATTTGTATTTTTGTAACACCTTGTACATAAGTAACTCCTGATTTTAAATAATTTTACCTATCCAACTAGTTGTATTGTATATTATTTGTATGTAGGTAGGTATTATATCTATATCTGTGTCTGAAGAACCATAGCCACGAAAAGAACTAGATATCTATGTACACACGGCGACACATTACGCTATACAAAACAAACATAAGCTGGCCGCGCGATGTTATACGTTACTCGACCTACGCGCGGCCAACTTATTTTGGTTTTGTATAGGTTGGTGTGTCGCCGTGTGTACTATGTATTGTCTATTATAAATCTGTAACAGAATTGACTGTACATTGAAGATATCTACATAAAAATAGGTTATGATAATGGTTGGTGTTAAGGTATCCCTTTTTTGTCTGTCTGTTTGTTTGTTCGAGCTTAACGTAAAAACTACTGGACCTAATGACTTAAACTGACCATCATCAACGTACTTAGCAGATATGGAAAGTAAACATTCCAATGTGCTATGAAAACACACCTTTAGTGACGTCGCGGCTCTTCAGATTATCTACTTTCGTCCTCGGAACTTACCACGAAAAAGTAATTCAACTTAGTTTGGTCTAAGGGTTGTTTCACACGTACCACATTTTGCCGTCAATATCGACCGCGTGGGTGTGATACCGACCATATCGCAACCACGAGCGACACCGCGAACTAGCGGCCGGCCACATCGCAGACACAACGCGACGCAACGACAGTGCGCGCACGCCTGCGCTGGAGTCTAACTGTCTGTATGCACAGGACGTAACCACATCGCAGCTACTAGCGACAACGCAACCACATTGACATTTTGTCGGTACCACAACGCAACTGCAAAAAGCTGCAGCGACACGTAACCACTGCTTGACCACCTTTTGTCGCTGCGAATTTGTATGGTTGCGGTACGTGTGAAACAACCCTAAGGCTCGGCGCAAGCGAGCCACCGGCCACAGCCACCGGCAAGCAGTTCACACGCTATTTCATTCATTTTGTAGGGACTCGACGCACACGCGTTACCGTTAGCCGCCACTCGCTACAGCAGTGTCCGCGACCGCGACTTCCAATGACGGCTGTGGCCGGTGGCTTGTTTCCTTAGTTTATTCGGCGCTGAACCTCCAGAAAATTTACTGATAAAATTATCTCACTTCTAAGTTTTAGTAAGACTATACAGGCCCCTGACGTGGTTTTTATGTAACGACTACTACCACCAGAGATAGTAGCCGGGACCAACGGTTTAACGTGCCATCCGCAGCACGGAGTCATCTTTCTTTTCAGACAATCAGGTGATTCAGCCTGAAATGTCCTAGCCAACTGGGGAAAAACGCACAAAGTGATATATCACTAGGTGTCCCCCGTGGGAATCGAACCCATGACCGTGTCAAGACAACGGTGGCACCGTGTCAATGAGCTTCCTATACAGGATCCTTTTTAATATGCTGACACTTTTTAAGGGGATGATCAGACCTTCAAACTGAAAAACTTTCTCTATGGCATTCGCTTCCAAATCGCGAAAAAAATCTGCAGATCCATACAAAACTGCAAACCTACTCGAGCCAAATGTATGGGACGGCATTGCGATTTAGATGTTGCTTCCATAAAAAAAGTTTTGTTGTTTAGTTTAATGGTCTGATCATCCCCTTAAAAAGTGTCAGCATATTAAGAAGGACCCTGTGTTCTATCCATAGGAAAATCAATTTAATCTTATCTCGCGAGAACTAGTAAAAATTGGCTCTCTAGGGAACTGACAAGCTGTCGATGCCGCAGTACCGTGCATCGGTGAAAGTCGAGCGAACTACTCGTTATGTTATACATACGCTTCCGAACAATAAACTGGTCCCGTCAGGCTAAACCTGACCGACTAGTCCACGTTAATTATTATTTGCTGATCATTTTCCGACGATCTGTACGCTATTGGCACTAATTCTTGCTACTTCTCAATGGTTCTACGATTATGCTACTATATTTTACTGGCCAGGTATTCGGCAAGCCTGATAGCGTCAGGTGACCTCGTGATCTCGTGCAGGGATTCTTCGATATGGGTTTAGGGTTAGCAGTTTCATTACTTTAAGAGGTGATTGTACCCATGATACTGAACATATTTCCGTAAAAAACATATAGGAAATACGCAAAAAAAATGTTGGACTTCCCATACTAAAATGCAATCAAATGATCGAACGTTTGTATGAAAAGGCGAAATATATTTTTTGCGAATTTTCTGAGAAATTGAAAAGTGCCTCAGTCTTTGTTTCTTTGCATATGCACATGTGATATGCAATTAATTATTAAAAGCGAGCGCGTAAGACGGTTTTGTCGCTTTAACGTGTCATGCTAGCCCTACAGGTGTTCGGTTTCGGTTCGATTCAGTTCTTGCTAAAAATAAACAAATATAGCTTAATGTTGCGTTTGACAAAGATCCGGTACTAGAATTGCGTGGGCTGTTC
Organism: Agonopterix alstromeriana; assembly: GCA_963924505.1. Classification (NCBI taxonomy): domain Eukaryota; kingdom Metazoa; phylum Arthropoda; class Insecta; order Lepidoptera; family Depressariidae; genus Agonopterix; species Agonopterix alstromeriana. Next base: position 11,871,894 of record OZ004679.1, on the reverse strand, counting down.
ATAATTAGCATTTATTAGTCCCCACTCCTGGGGTAAATTTATCGGTCTATGGGCGTACACACGCATCCGAATTTCGTCTTTTAGCCCAGTAAAGTTACGGTGCGCTTGTATGGCGAAAGTAAATAATTTATAACAGCCGTTTTTTTTTCTTTTATACTTTATATAATTCTAGGTATCATTTAGATTAAAAATTCAACTAACATCTTTCATTTTACAATTTTTTCATGTCATTTTTAAATATTTCTATTCTTTTATATAAGCATAAGCATATGCTCACGACTATATTCCCCGAGGGGGTAGTCAGAGATATTCTGAAACCTCAGAACATCACGTTTCACCAGTAGTACCGAAACTCTGTCCAGTGTGACGGGGGGTGACCCCGTCGCCACTTATAATGGACAGTGGGTACAGTACATGCCTCGAAATTGAAGCATGCAGGTTTCCTCACGATGTTTTCCTTCACCGAAAAGCCAGTGGTGTTACAAATCGTACATAAATTCCGAAAAACTCATTGGTACGAGTCGGCCTGGACGGGGATCGAACCATCGCCTCCTGCACGGCAGGCAAGGTTACTCGCCACTGGACCACCACGGTATTTTATATTAGAAGTAAATCCAAAGAAAAATCACCACGGGACCTTTGTTTTTAAATAAGTCGAAATTACGAAATATGTACTCAATTTTATTACAAACTTTACACAGTGTATGTAAACTCATAAACAAACAATAAAAATAAAAAAAGAATGAAATCTGACACATAAATAAAAAATTTACATTTTAGTACTAAAAACTAAAAATACGAAATTTTGTTGGATTTTTAAACAAGTGTCTTAATATCATTTGCATAAACGATCTAGTAAAAAAAAATTGCTTATTATACATTATTTCCTTTCGACCCCTATTTTTACTGGGCTATTTAGCGTATAGTCGATGTTTGTAAAAAATTACATACATACATAAACTTAGCTTTAGCTAAGTCGTAGCGCGAATTCCTCAAACTCACGACCATAATCCCTCTCGGGTGGTCAGAAGATTCGCTACAACCACAGAATAATTACTGGTACAGAAGAATCACTTTGAAAACAGATTTAAATAAACAGCTCTCTGCACGGCAATAATCCAGAACAAAAAAATATCTCAGCTGTCCCGTACTAAACTGCAATACCTACTCGATTCAAATGTATGGGACAGATGATATTTTTTTGTTTTGACATGTTTGCTCCCATAGTAAAAGTTGTTCAGTTTGATGGGTAGAGTATGTGGTTTAAAGGTTAATTATACTTTTTCTCACACCCTGTATAGGTTACCTAAATTAATTCAGGCTTTACAGTTACATATGGGTATTTGACAAATTATGTCATTTTATTTGTTGTGTGTGTGTGTGTGTGTGTATTATCGTGATAATTATCACTACGAACACTGTGAGAAATAGTGAGAATGAATTCTTGAACACCCGTCCACGACTGCTGGCGCGAACAGTTCCGCTTTGTTAACGTAATTCTTCCTAACAATCTGTTTATGGTTGAACAAAGTAAATCGATATCAGTTCATGCCGCTTTCAATTTAGACGCGCACAGACAGTGGTTGCATTTAACTATAAGCCCTTACTTTGCGCCTTAGCACTTCAATAATGTTATCTGTACTAGACTGGATGTAGGTATGTCGCTTTTTACGTCGATGCGTACGCCTTTTTTGGATTCCGTACCCAATGGGTGAAAACGGGACCCTATCGTAAGCCTACGCTGTCCGTCCGTCTGTCTGTCCTACCTATTTACGGCTGTAACTTGTGAACCGTAATAGTTAGACAGTAGAAATTTTCAAAGAATGTGCGTTATTATGTCGGATTTGCTAACAAGTAATAGAAATTTCAAAAAGATAAAAATTTAGGGGGGTTCTTCAAACAAGAAACTAGTTTTTATCTACGTTAAAAACTGTAATACATAAAAGCGTCAAATTTGGTGTGATTATAGAGCAAACTCTAAAGTATAACAAATAATAAAAATCGGCCAAGTGTAAGTCGGTTTCGCGCTAAAGGTCCCGGAGAAAACAAAACGTTTTTGTAAGTAATTTGTTGTGTGGTGTGGTACGGAACCCTCGGTGTGCGAGTAGCCCGACTCGCACTTGACCGGTTTTCTCATTAGATTATACCTAGAGCTGAAAGTTTCCTTACAGTTTCCTGTAGCTTCCTTACACCAAGTATTCCCACATAGGGTTCACGTTGCCACATTTCCTAACCGCAACATTCTTTCAGCAAAAGTGTCGTGTTGTGCCGAGCATTAGGGCGCAAAACTATTGATTAATGTTTACTTAAAACAAGGCTATGGCTACCGATACAAGCAATCGAGGTTTCAAGATCATCAATTCGAGTATTATACATAATCTATCGCAAGTACAAACAATTTCATCTCCGTACCACGTGCTCAGAAATAGGACCAGGGATGTTTAACCTTTTTCTCGTACCTGTTATGTCTTTTTTCTATTACGTATGCATCGACGATCTGTTTAAATTGTACTTTCGAAAAAAACGCGCCTTCAGCACACTTTTTTTCTCTAGCCTGTTTCAAGCCAGTGCTAGGCAATGGTCTTCACTGAACTCTTCCGTTCATTCCTATGTTAGGATAGCTTGGCTACTGGTTGCCAAAAGCAACTAGGTCATCCCGCCACCTTTTCTAGGTGTAAAAAACGCAATGCTAATTATCTCTTTATGAGATTGGTGTTCTAAACTTTAGACCGGAGGCTTTTGTACTAACTGCTCCCTTTAGACTCTAAAAGGGACCTGTCCAAAAGTCTTCAACTTTTAAGATCGGTAAAATGTTTTTTTGTTTACTTGCGTAAAACGACAACTTATTGAATGGAAAAAGACGACATATCGCGGAAACCCCGAGTAATGGGAGAAGGGCTGTAGGATTATGATGACTTGCATATTGCATAGTACCTGACCTAGGAAACTGTGCGTACGGGCGGCCAAGAAATTAGCGGACCGACTTAAGATTGAATGTCGTTTACTTATCATAGAATGCGTAGTACCTACCTATTAAATAGGCTGTGATAGAACTGTACACGGACTATTTTCGCTTGCAATCATATTGTGATATCTGTGACGTATTGTTTCAATTTTAATCTAGAACAATTCTCAACCTTAGCTATTCATTACCTAGGATTTTATTTCAAAACTGATAGACTACTGTATCGGTTGTACCACTATTGGTACGCGAACCACAGTTTGAGAGCCTCTGGAATAGAGCAAACACAAGCGACAACGACCCTTGAAATCTGTCGGTCAACGCTTCAACATGTGCTCGCATTGATTTTTTTTTCTATATTTATTTAACAAGCACTAAAACTACTCGTAAATACTTGAACGGATACTCTGTTGATGATAAATGAAATGGTAAGTTGCTATTTGCGGTTGCGGCACGGCTGGCCAGTAGTAGACAGTGAAATTAATAGTATATTGTCCCCTTGGATCACTGATTTGTGGTTATAGTAAAACTTTATGGTTTAATATATGGAACACGGCGAGAATTCGTGGCGCAGGAAATTATGATAAGTCTAAGGGAAGAAAAGTGCTAGTAGTCACATAAGACTAATATGGAATAAATAAAATACCTAAATAAGCCGTGGTGACCCACTTGCGAGTAACTATGCCTGCCGTGCAGGAGGCGGTGGTTCGATCCCCGTCTAGGCAGACTCGTTCCAATGAGTTTTTCGAAATTTATGTACGATATAAGTGGCGACGGACTCTACTAGTGAAACGTGGATGTTCCGTGTTTTCAGAATATCTTTTTTACCCCCTCGAAGAATATAGTTTGAGTTTATGCATGCATACTACCAAACGAGTAAATGGGCAACGTCTTTAAGATGTGTATTTTTGTTTGTAATTTAGTTGAAAAAGATGCCAGACAAATCGATCCGATAGCAGATAACAAAAGAATACAATATCGTCGCCACGTGAAATCTTACCGAGGGAATTCAATCATTCTCCGCCTCTCACGATGACGTGTCCAGGCTAAATTTAATGTACACTTACTTATTGACACGTTCCAAAAATACACTAAAGTCTTGGCAAAACTGAACGGGCGTTAACATCGGCATCGCTATCAGCCGCATTATGCCCCAACTTACACATACATATCTACAACACAGTAGATGTACAAAGAACTAAAGAAGTATCCGTACAACACTCAAATTGGCGGCAAAATCTACCTATCTATATGTATAGGCAACATCTACCTATCTATATAGTAGGTCGGTATGCATAGCTAGCTATCGATGTTAAAAGAGTTGCTCCTACAGCCGGCAGGTCGCTCCGTACTTCACTCTAGATTTTACGAGTAATAGCCATTTGTCTAACATAGCTCTTGGATTTGTTGTTATTGAGATTGGGGGCTTATTGTCCGATCTTTCTCGAAATTTGTATCTGATAAAAAAATCCTTTTAGTCATATCAGTGAAATATGATTTTTTTTAAGGCATTGCGTTAGGATCTGGGGTCTTTTTGTGCGACTACCCGATTCAATCGGTATCGAATTGACATTGTGTTTTTGGCAGTGCTTAGTGATTCTGCTTCTTAATATTTGGTTAATTTATCTCCGACAATGGACACAATGATCACAAAAACATAATATTACTTAAGGGCCTATGTAGAAAAATAATTGAAGCGAAATTGGCGTGTGATAGCTTATATTACTGCCTGATGCGAAAGAAAGAGATGGGGCGGCGCGCGCGCCTGAAACGACGCAAGCGTAAAACAAACTTTATTTAATTGTGATTGTACTATTTATGTAAGTTCATTTCTGCTCTAATCAAATTTTTTAAAACATAAATCTCTTTTTTTTAAATCAAGTCTCGTGTTTCTATTATTCACCGTTTAGCAGTTCCAAGCGTTTATCGATAAAAACGGAGGCTACTTTGGCTAATGTTTCTATCGAGAAAATGTCTCGTAATCGTGTTTTAGCTCTAATCAAAACTTCAATTATATGTTCAATTTACATATATATCCGCAAATCATACTCCTACTGTTAGTACTTCATGATAAATGATGCTTTGAAGAATCCAATTTTTTTCACATAACCTCTTAACAATTGCCTAGTATAGTCATAGTACGTTACCGATCTTGGAAACGATATAATCGGAAGCTTACACCATAGCCACTGTAGTTTTAACCGAAAAGGCATTTGTATCAAGCCAATTCTAGCTTATTAGTTTTACGTAAAAAAGTACCTAGGTAGTAATATTCCAACAAATAATTGATGAGCGTATATACGATCTGTAATCGTCATTATGATGATTGCAAACTAAGTGACCACGTCATGATATTGATAAGAATGTGTATAATGTAGTACAGTGAACATTACTATACAGGGTCCTCCTTAATATGCTGACAATTTTTTAAAGGGGTGACCAGACTATCAAACTAAACAACTTTCTCTATCGGACCAACAACGAAATAGCGAAAAAAAAAACAGATGTCCCATACATTTTTTTTGTACCATTCATTTGGTTTGTAGTTTTGTATAGAACAGCTGGTTTTTTTTTCGCGATTTCGATGTCCATAGAGAAAGTTGTTTAGCTTGATGGTCTGATCAACCCCTAAAAAAAGTGTCAGCATATTAAGGAGGACACTATAGTAATATATTTCTCATCATAACGTTATATTGTAACATAGATCGCTATGGATAAATGTCAAGCTTGTATGAGAAAAGATTTCTTCCAACACCACCGACGATGATAGTTAAATTGTGAGACAAATAAGTAGAGTATGAACGTGAATTCTAATCGAATTAATATTATCGCTAAGAAAACAAATCTTAAGAGATGTTTATTCCGAATGCGTAAATGCGCGCTGCATACAAACGAAGTCCGGTGATATTTTCATTGTTTATGAAATTTTTCAGAAACAATCTAGAAACTAATCTCTATGCTTGTATCTTGTCCGATTTTCGTTATAATATAGTTTCAATGCTAGGATTAATTTAAGATTTGTATGGGAATCTTTGAGGCACTGTAACATTAAAACTATACATTTTAACGAAAATCTGGCATGATACAAGCATAGAGATTACTTTCTAAATTTTTTCTGAAATAATTTTTTTACTTTAATTGGTTAGTATTGAAAATATAACCAGACTTCGTTTCCGCGCCGTTTCCGGTTCGTTGGCGCGCTCCATAGCGCGCCAACAGTAATATACCCTTAAATGTAGAGGACTATAAAAGGTGTAAACTTAACATACATATACTCACGCCTGTGTCCCATTGGGGTAGGCAGAGACAATTGATCGCCATCGGCTACGATCCTGACATACCTCTTTTGCCTCTTCCACAGTCATAAGTCGTTTCATGGGAGTCACGTTGCAGGTTCTGACCCGAGAACTTGTCTCGCGTGTTGTCCGCGCGTCGCGTCTTTGCCTGCCACGAGGCTCCGCATTCCTTAATCTCTTATTGTTCTTTATCAAAAACAATCCCTGAGATTGGGATAGATACTCCCACAAAATACTTGACATTGGTGGAAATGCGGTGCTAACGCACAAGCAAAAAGTCCATTTATTATAAATAAAAAAAAAAGTTGTTTCATACAGGCTCGTCGGTTTCGGGTACATTTGATCTGACTGCATACTTACGTATAGGGCGACCCCTTTCGACTTAAAACGGGGTGTTTCAGGGTTTTTCGAGATTTCGATTCTGGCTCCATAGTGAAACATGTTCAGTTTGATGGTCTGAAGCACCCCGTTTAATATGTAACGCATTTAATTTTGCACCCTGCATAACATAAACACACGACCATAATCCCTTTCAGGGTTTTCAGATACTTCATTCCAAATAAGGACGACGAGATTTTCCGATTCCTATTTAGCTTTCTGGCTAATTCTGATTACCAAATGTAATTAATTTATTGGATACATATAATATCCGACATATCTTGGATGCTACTAAAGCTGTTCTAAGAATAAGTAAGAGGAAGTGTTTCAAATCTCTGTTTCTGTAATGCAAAATAGCCTTAAAATTTCTTTGCTATTTTGAATGGAGTATAAATAAAATGTAGAGGACTGTAAAGAAATAAAAACGTTTTCCTATCTAATACACGTGAATACACGTCTCATCGAAAGTTAATTTTAGTTCGTGATCGCACTAGAATAGAAAGTCCATACGAAATATGAGATCTAGTAGATAGAACACTATTTTCTTTAAAAGTGTTTCTGTATACGTAGTTTTTGTACTATTTAAGGGCAAGATCTTCCAAATCGACCTGTTTTTGGTTGAGTTTTAAGGCATGAAATAGTCGTTGGTTTAATCCAGAAAAAATATATATTGTTGTTCATGAACATGAACTGTTCTTGATTATTCTGTGGCTCCAAACGCGATAGTTATTACTTCTCTCGATCATAAAAGCATGCAAAGATAGGTAAGTTTATTAAAAATTTTAAAGTTTTACTTAAAAATTATTAACACTACAAATAAAAAAGAAAAATAGGAAATGACATTGTCTAAATTATTCTCAGGCTAGTTTTTTCCCCCACCATCCAAGAGATAAGATATTGATGAAAATGCGTTTTTTGCGGACCTGCCTTCAATTGAAGCGGGATGGCTAATTGCAAACTTATGCTTGTAAGAAAGAGACGCTTGCACTCGAATAACCGGGCCTTAAGGTAACTCCCGCGTTAAGTCATCAAGCAATGTACAGTGTAACATGTTAACAAACATTTATGTAAATAATAATATCAAAAGTTGTGAACTACATTTTCAACATTAAAACTACTAGAAAAGTGGAGCATTCAAAGTATTTCACATATTCAAAGTATTTCGCCTTAGCATTTCCCCTTTGCCAACGTACAAAATCAAAGAATCTTACGCATTTACCTAAAATTAGATACCATATCAATAAACGCGACAGCCTATAATTGCGGAACAATAATTTCGAACTTATCACGTTTGGGGTACACGACACTTTTTTTCATTATATTTAAAATTCAAAATTAGAATCTAAACTAATGGAATAAAATTCAAAGTTGCGTGTTTCGTGCTACCTCGCTCCCCGAAAAAAGTGGCAGAAAAGTTTGTTAGTAGAATTACACGCTTAACTTGTCCTCATGTAAATAGTCTAAGCCTAAAACCGGTATACATTCATTCATCATCATTAATTTCGCGACTAATGGACGTGGTGGACTAACGCCCGTACACCCATCCTGATCCTAAGGGTAGGTCCGTACTCTGCAGTGGGACGTATACAGGGTCCTTCTTAATATGTTCATAAATAAAAATCTGCTGTTCCATACAAAACTGCAAACCTACCTGACGTAAATATATGGGACGGCAAATTTCTATTTTCGCGATTTCGATGTTGGCCTTATAAAGAAAGCTGTTTCGTTTGACTGTCTGATCATACCCTTAAAAAATCGTCAGCATAAGACGGACCCTACAATAAAAGCTGATGATGATGAAACCTTGAGTTACAGGAGGACACAATGCCGAGGTTATTCGTGCAAAGAAATAATGTCTCACTAAAAACCGCATGACATACCTTATTGTTAACAAGAAAGTAGATAATCGGCCAAAACGAACGCGTTTATCTTACCATTTAGAATGGTAAGATGGCATGTCATTATAGCCACGCGTTATTTAGTTGTTGCCCGGCGTAACGGTAAAAAGCGTCATTTAAACTATAGTCGTCCATACAACCATAAGTAACGCAGGTACCTACTGATAGACCACCATTCGTTCCGCAACGACAGCTACACGTTGCCACATTCCTTTTTACATTAGTCCCGTGAACCAACCTATTTTCTTACTTTAGTCGAAGGCATACGAGTTTTGTTGCGATTACCTACTTCCTATGTAACCCCGTGCGTAAAAAAAAGCCGTAGTGTTCCATTGGCGAGTAACCTTGCCTGCCGTGTAGTAGGAGGCGATGGTTCGATCCCCGTCCAGCCCGACTCGTACCAATGAGTTTTTCGGAAGTTATGTACGATTTGTAACACCAGTGGCTTTTCGGTGAAGGAAAACATAGTGAGGAAACCTGCATGCTTCAATTTCGAGGCATGTATTGTACCCACTGTCCATTATGTGGCGACGGGCTCACCCCCTGTCACACTGGACAGAGTTTCGGTACTACTGGTGAAACGTGGATGTTCTGAAGTTTCAGAATATCTCTCACTACCCCCTCGGGGAATATAGTCGTGAGCATATGCTTATGATATGCTATATAACCCCGATAAACTTATCAAGCAATAAGATAAAAGACAGAAATGATTAATTTGGAAATGATTAATTTCAATAAGCCATAAGTTCTGAGGTATGTGTAAAAATATGAGCAAGCATGATGCCAACACAATAGACCAGCAATGGTCGCAGTGTTATAAGCCTCAGCTTGCAATAGCCCTCCCAAATAATAGTATAATGACCGTCAACTTAGATTCATGTTTGGTACATTACCGATAAAAGGAATACAAACAGTTAAACCATGTTATCATATTATATGTCGCGTAACAGCATTTAATTCGACTTATTCATCTCAACAATTGCGCATAACCTTGATGGTTCCCCGCTAAAGATAATTAGAATTAATTAACAACGCTTGTTTTCCTTAAACTGTCCAAATGCTAATACCTAAATGTTATAGTTTTTAATTTAGTTCAATTTTATTACGCTTTGTCTGTTTCTTAATAGCATAAGGATACGATATACGAAATCGTTAAAACCTTTCGAGGTTGTAGTGAAAACGACTCCAAAATTAGTTGAGCTCTGTTCGTATGATAAAACGTACCAACACAAGTATTATTGCAAGCACAGAAATCTTTACACGACAGAAAGTGTTTCGTAACTTGTCTGTGTGTAGTCTAGACTTGACTCAAGGGAACAAATTCGCGTTTGTCTTCTATTTCAATGTTATTGATACAAAAATCATGATGATGCTTCATTGTTCTTCGATAATATCTGCGCTCTTCTAGCTCCTTATATTGGGAATAAAGCAAACTTATTCCTTTAAATCATCGGAGTCGGTCAAATATTTCCAAACAACGCATACTCTAAGTAGACTATGTATTATTGTATACATAACTTTAGCTTAAGAATTTATATTGTAATAGTTATTAAGTCGTGTTATGTTGTAGAGTTTCTGGCCGCATCTTCTCTACAGCGACAACACGTTCCGACGCGGTGGTAGCTTTAAAAAAAGATTTGACGTTTGATAAGTGTGCTGCAAGCTCCTATATTGAATAAATTATATTGACTTTGACTCGAACCGTTCTTTTGGATGTCTCTTGAGTGGATAAGATTTTCCTAAATCGATACTGGAGAACCTTACCGCCTACCTATTGTGTATGTTTCCGATTGGACGTATTATTACTGTACTAGGCACATAGTAACTAATATTGTCTGAAATAATTAAATGTTACAAAGCATAATTGCTAAGAACTGCAAGAAAACACCATGCCGATTTAATCGACTGTTTTTAAAAAATTGAATCGGGTAGTTTTCTCTATACGATATCTCATGTACGAATACATTCGTTTGCAACAGCGAAAACAAAATTAATATCTTTTCTCCTGAGCTATGTATACGTAAATCCGATATGCGATCACAGAAAAATGTGCTTTCGATGGATGAGGTGAGATGCTCTAATAGTCTGACATGACCTCGTGACATGGCCCTGTCGGTCCACAACACTCTTTTGAAAAGCGGAAAGCTAATCTAGATAGGTAAATTAATGAATCATTTGTTTGTCCACAGACTGCGTCTATTTCGAGACGTCGTCGACGTCTCCGTACCAAATCCGGCGTATAGAGGAACTGAACAAAACCGCGTCGGGCAACGTGGAAGCAAAAGTCATGTGCTTCTACAGGCGGCGGGATCTGCCCAACCCCCTCATACAGTTAGCTGATAAGCATCAATGTGAGTATACTGTGTCACCTGACTTGCCGACCCGTTGGTTGGCAAGGGTTTGTAATCCCGATTCGTGTTTGTTATGCTCTATAATTAAGGCTTCAAAGCCTCCGTTTGGGATCAATATTGAAGAGGTGTTATGCATGTCACTAGTCGGATATTTCATAAGTCAGACCTACCTTTGAAAGTCTGGCGCAGGAACACAAGGCGAGAGATAATGTCAGATGGGATGGGATGACCGACTATTTCTTTTAACGTCTTTAGGCATGGTTATAAAGGTATATTGACTATAATATTGACATTAAAACCAACCACCAGACACGTTTTCTAACAAGAAACAAAGAAAAGTTTATCACCAAGTTTGTATCACACTTGTAAGTTTTCTGAGGTAAAAATAGCCAACACTCAGTAATTTTATAGTATCAATGAAGCAAGTAGTCTCGTACTAAAACCAATTGTCGGAAACTGAAATAACCAGTTGCCACACATGATAATTTCTGCTCGATGTTATCTATACCGAAACTAATTGTATGTAGTCTTATTTTATGTTAATAGTGTCGATAATGCCAAGTGTCGACAGGTGTATTTGTGTTTGCTTTCGCGTCTTTACGCTGCAAAGATCGCTACATTGTCCATTGTTATAGTAAGATTACTTATAACATTTCGACACATTTCGCTAATAATACTCTACAATTGCCCCTACATCATAACCGCATGTGGCCTAACTACCGTTTGATTCTTTCTATTAATAGCGTATTATTCTATTGAAGAGTAACTAGGATCTGGTATGCTCAGCGGGTGTCTGGAGCCCTCGATTTGTGTCAAAGCGTCTATTAATGCCACGTCTTAATACTGATGTCAAAGGTCATTCCTGATATTGTGTGCCCTTTGACTTACCAAAACAGTAATTGCTGAGATATTTTACATGATATTAGACATTGTTTTCGTTATTAAAGCAGTAAGAAACCTGCCTCAATAGTGAATCAATTAGAAGGTGCGATACGATACGGGCCCCGGGCCCGGATAATCTTTACGGGTCTTTTCTGACCAATGACTTTAATTTACATGTAAGATGCTGCTGTCCCTAAAGCGGTTACCGAAATTTACTCTAGATATTATCAAACTTGTAAAGTGACTCGAAAATCGATTCACCGCCTCACTACAGTAACAGTAAACAGTATAGGCTCACGCGATCATTCTGTCCCGGTACAGGTTAGCTGCTATAAGTCCTTGGACAATATCTTTTATTTTGCCATCGAATAATCGAGAACACAAACTTTGTTGATTTACAAATCGATATTGCGACACGGGTGGTACTGGTACTCTTCCGGCTGTCGCCATTTTATTCAACGAACTTCCGCTTAGCAATTTACTTTTTTAAATTCGTTTGCTTTTATATCCTACGTTTAAAATAAAATTGTGATCAACAGAGATAAGAAAATAGTGTAATTGGTTGAATATTTTTGTCTAAAACTAAGAGTTATTTGTAGTGAGAGTAATAAATCACTGATAAGCTACTGATAAGTTGATAATAGATGTTTAACTAAGCCGTTTAAGAAATTACGAGCAGTTGATGTAATCGAAACTAACACTAAGCCAAATTTTTGTCATAGCATAATTTCGAATACTTACCTGATGCAGGGTCCTTCCTAATATGCTGACTGTTTTTAAGGGGATGATCAGACCATCAAACTGAACAACAACAATTTCTCCATAGGACCAACATCGATATAGCGAGAAAAAAACAGCCGTCCCTTACATTTGAGTCGAGAAAGCTTGCAGCTTTTTTTTTATCTCAATGTTGGTCCCTTAGTGAAAGTTGATTGGTTTGATGGTCTGATCATCCTCTTGAAAACCCGTCAGCGTATTAAGAAGCACCCTATAAATGTATAGGAAGTAAATTTTAACAAGACAATTCAACCATATAACTATAATTTCTCAAGGCTGATATTAGGCAGACTGTATGTTCACTGAACCACGAAATATTAAATGTATCGATTCTGCTGTATGTTTTCACACAACCACCTAATTCAAACAACACAATATCAAAACTCCTAATGGGTCATTGACCTATGCTGGCAGATATTCATGTCTTCCTGATTTAAAAAAAATCGACGCTATCTGTAAGTGACAGCCTAGCAAATGCTGAAACGTCAATTCAGACCATCAAACTGAACTACTTTCACTATGGAGCCAACATCGAGAAAAAATTATCTACTGTTTCATACAAAACTGCACGATTACTTACCTAATCAACTCAAATGTATAGGACAGCAGATGTTTTTTTTCGATGTTGCGTTGTCTCCATAGTGAAAGTTGTTCAGTGTGATAGTCTAAGTATAAACCAATAAATATTGCAACCTTTAAATATTGCTTGGGTTCTGTTATTGCTGTTCTGTTATACCTTGTATAGATATTGACAGTAAGTTTTTGATATTCCTGTTAACTTTTTGGTCGCCTATTTCTAATAGTCTACTTTCGATTAATGCAACAGGGTCCAACTTAATATGCTAACACTTTTTTAACAACTTTTTCTATGGGACCAAAATCGAAATCGCGAAAAAAATATCTACTGTCCCATACATTTGGCTCGAGTAGGATTGCAGTTTTGTATGGGACAGCTGTTTTTTTTTTTCGCGATTTCCATGTTAGTCCCATAGAGAAAGTTGTTCAGTTTGACGGTCTGATCATCCTCTTAAAAAAGTGTCAGCATATTAAGAAGGACCCTATATGGCTGACCTATACCACGGTATAAGAAAGAATCTAGTACCACATACCTATACTAATAACAGAGCTCCTCGGCATCGGCTTGCCTTAGAAATCATTACCGAACTCGCCCTCCGATTACCCTTCTGATTTGAAAAGCCTATTTATTCCGTATCAAGATGGCGACTTTGATACATTCTATCTAGCGCTCTCACTATAATCCTATCGATTTTCATTATACCATTGTGTGCATGTATGCTACATTATGTACTATCGGTACAGATCTATTTATTTTAGTACAGAAAGGACACGGGGGAATTCGTCTTAGTAGTTAATTACGTTTTCATTCAAATGTTGATTCTATTTCAATGAAGTTCCTACAAAAATGATAATGGTACGTCGAATGTCCGAACAAGGCCCGGTGAGCGATTTTTGAAAGTCACACGTTTAAATCGGCAGTAGAAAGATGCATAATCTCCATAGTAATTTCGACATTTTCTACTTCTGATTTCAACGCATGATTTTCAAAAATACCAATCATGTAGTGTTTTCGAATTTCAACGAGACGATTTTAGGACGCGAATTTTATATGAGCTTATGAAACTTTATTTTAATTTTGTTTCTCGTTTTCACTCTACTTTAGATAACTAGATTTATGGGCCATATTTAAATAGTTATTGTATTAGATACTTAATTTCTTAACAAAAATAAATTCTAATGACGTCATTCCCGTCAGTTATCTCATCCTCCGATAATACGGAAAAATACAACTGATTCTCACTTGATTATCATAAGAGTTCCGTTGTTCCTTTTTTGGGAACAAGCTTTAACAAAAAGATGGCGGGCGGTTGCGATGCGAGATACTGCGCCCCGCTTTCAGTTTTTAAGTTTGTTTTACTCCGTTAACTTATTCTGAACCTTGTTTATGAATCGATAAGCTACTTTTGTAGTATCAAGGACAGGTCGAGGTTTTAATCAGTGGTGTCATAAAGACGGGCGTTATGTAAACGTTCGGGAGCGCTTGTAGAATAGCGTCCCCAGCCGAGTGGTAATGACCGTGGGGACCGTGCGGTATGTACCCGTCGGCGAACGTTTATGTCCCCACTTTATGCTGGTCGTAAACCTCTAACAATGCCTGCGAAGTTGCTAACACCGCTGATAGGCCTTGTTATCGGCGTTAGATGCATAGTTTGATCCTGAATTTTATGAGTTTTTTTATACTTGCAGTTTACACTTTAAGGTACACGCATATTGCAATGTGTCGCATCGGGGCTAAGTGGATCGGATCGCAGCGGAGAATTAGTACCTACTTCGCACATTAGAGCTTGCCGGGTTGCAATGCATTGACTTGGGTTTTTAGTTTAGACAATACTGCAGACGTTGTAAAAAGTTCCGCTTGGTAAGGCACACTGGAACGGGCCACATCGCACGGACGGAAAAAATAATGCGACCCGCTCCTGCAGCCAGGCATAGTATGCGATAGTTCATTATAAATTGTGTGCGATTTGGGCGGACCGTTGCGATCCGTCGCAATATTCGTCGCACAATACCTTTTGAGTGTTCACAATGTTTTTTTCAAATTCTCCGTGCGATGTTTAAGTTTGAGTATAAATCGCCTCGCGATCGTCAAAAAGGCAGTAACCTACAGTAGCGCAGCTGGCGGTCAGGGGCTGGCGATGGCGGCGGGCCGCGGTCCAGTTTTTAGACGGTTTACCAACACCGAACCCTGCGAGCCCCGAGCACGCGCCTTGATTTATTGTTTAACGTCGTTTACTCACAAAAAAAAACATTTAACGCTCGGAATGTTCATTCTTCTCGACGTTAATTTGGTATGTTGAATGCTAGGTTGAACAGCCATTGAATTCAGAACATGAACAATGTTAATAATAATTTAAAGTACCTGAAATGACATTAACTTATTTCCACCGAAATTATTCATTGCCCTCGCAATATAGGGTCCAACTTTATACTGAACAACTTCCTCTATGGAACTAACATCGAAATCGCTAAAAAAACTGCCGTCTAATATATTTTGGTCGACTGTTTTTTGCTATTTCGATGTTGATCCCATAGAGAAATATACTAAGTTATACACTAATCAAAATTCAAGTAGTAACTGCACATAAATCGCACATAGCAACGTCAGTAGGGTAGCTAAAAGCAAATTTTAGGACAAAGATCGTGTGTTAATTCGGACCGCGTAGCGTAGACCAAGGGGTGCGGGGGGTGGACGGGGTTAGTAAACATAATCATGGCCTCCCTATACAATTCAGTAGCTAAATGGGAATGAAGAGTTGCCCCCCGCGCACCCTGCCTCATACCCCGCTGTCTGCCGCTTTAGCACCCACACATCTTGGGATTGTGACGCAGTTTCTGAATTACCTTAAAAATCCTAGTCGGTTGCCATCTAGAACTGTTCTTATAATTGTAAAGAGTATTTTTTTCAAGCTTAAGAGTTTATTCCCAATGCGTAAATGCGCGCTGCGTACACACGAAGTCTGGTGATATTTTCAATACTTACCAATTAAAGTCAGAAACAATCTAGAAACTAATCTCTGTTTGTATAAAGTCAGATTTTCATTAAATATACAGTTTTAGTGCTAGGATTAATTTAAGATTTGTATGGAAATCTTTGAGGCACTGTAACTTTAAAACTATACATTTTAACGAAAATCTGACTTCATACAAACAGAGATTAGTTTCTAAATTGTTTCTGAAAAATTTCATTGTCTTTAATTAGTTAGTTTCGAAAATATTACGTCTTCGTTTGTATGGAGCGCGCTCCGAATTATATTCCCTTAAATCTTGGGTAATCTATGTATAGGGTCTATAGGGTGACGCTGACTATCATACAGACTTTCTCTATGCCCTCTATGGGACTGGACTCAAATGTATGCAACAGCAGATATTTTTTTTCTCTGGTCGGTTTGCTCCCATAGTATAAGTTGTTCAGTTTGATGGGTAAAGTATGTGGTTTAAAGGTTAATGATACTTTTTCTTACATATACAGGGTGTATATGCGTTACGCCGAAAACTATTGTTATGGAAATAAATTGCATGAGCTAAAAAGGCGTACAAGGAGGGGTCCTAAAAGAAAGAGCAAAACAATCACAATAAGTCGTTTCACCACCGAACACATCCCCTACAATTCTAATAAAAATTGCCCGGGAGACATCAATACTCGGTGACTTGTATTCTAAACTCCTTAACTGAATGCTTGCTGGCTTCCCCGCCCCCAGTCCCCCTGTATCGACCGTGGCGCCCTCATCTCACAGGTACACGCAACACTTATCCCGGTTTTAATTGTCGCCACGCGCGGATGACCCCAGCTCCCAACTTCGATACTCGACACCGTTACGGTCTGCTCTAGGTGGATACCCAACCACCTCCGACAACCTTATTCAAATACGTACGAGCTGAATTATAAACCGCCTTCATTATAATAATGTATTTTAGTAGCTGTCAAGGATTTTTTTCACATGGAACCAGTTGCGACTTCCACCTTTGTTGTTACGATATTAAGGACTATTTATAAACGACACGTTTTATCTTTATTTAAAATAATAATTATATAGTTTGTTGTATTATAGGTATTGTATTAATTAATAGGTAAAGGATGTTAATTTGCAAATAACATTTTAATCGCTTAACAGTAGAACCAAAACGAGTTAAATACAGGGTCTAATATCCAACATAATATGCTGACAGTTTTTAATAGGATGATCAGACCATCAAACTGAACAACTTTCTCTATGGGACCATAGCCGAAATCGCATAAAAAAAATCGACTGTTCCATAAAAACTGTAATTCTACTGGACCCAAATACAAGGTGTTACATAAATGCAAATAAACATTTAAGGGGGTTGTTTAGACCATCGTACTGAACAACTTTGACTATGGGACCAATATCGAAATCGAGAAAAAAAATTGAAAAGTTTTGAATGTTTATTTTTACTTTGTAACACCTTGTATAATTCCCAGTGCAGGGCACAGGCTACCCTCGGGAGGGTGTATGATCCATCACACGTGCCCAATGCGGATTGGTAGAATTCACATACGCATTGCAATTTTTTTTCAGCGGATGCAGGCGGTATCCTCACTATGTTTTCCTTCACTGTTTAAGAGCAAAGATTTAAAAAAACTCATTGGTACATAGCATGTCGTCCGTGCGGATTCGAACCCGGGCCAAGATTAAATTTCCATAGGTACTTCTCCGCAACGCGCCACCGACGATCTCTATGAAACACGTAATGTAGACAGATAGAAATAAATGTAAAACCATCAGATTGATAAGGAATCGCTTTATAAACTTTCTGTCTATTACGCAATCGATTGTGTAATGCTTGCTTACACGAGTTCAGACGGTTACAGCAACATTGTTAAGGTTGTACTTAAATTGAGTCAGGTTAATCAAGCTGTTCAAACTATTATCTACTGCCAACATTGAACGGAAGGAGGTGAACCGTTGGAGCAAGATTTTAGTTTTCAGTCCTTTCTCTAGAATGGTCGAAACTGTGAGACTTTTTTAAAGTTCAAACTATGTCTGTCAAAATCCTTTGAATGGTCTAAAAGTTGAATTCCGATGCCAGCGGCCGAGGCGTCTGACGCGCGCTGCTCGTGGCCGACGGCCGATGCGACAATACTAGTTACTATGAAAACGTATAGCGCCGCTTCCGATGCCAGCAACTGACGCGTGCGTGAACGCGCGCGGCCGATGAGATAGACATATGGCATATTACAGAACAACGCGTCAGTCGCATCGGCCGCTTGCATCGGAAGTCCACCTTAAGCAAAATTGATCCATTCTCGACCCTGCTTAGACTATAAACTAACAATCAAAAGAGGTCTCTGAATTTCGGTCATAGATATCGCAACAGTCCCAAAAAAATATTCGGCATCTCACTTCAAAATTTGACTTCAAAGAGCAAGTCGTTTTGAAATTGTTGTCTCAGTTTTTCGTTTTACGTTTTAGTGTTTCGCACTATACAGGGTCCTTCTTTATATGCTGACAGTTTTTTAAGGGGATGACCAGACCATCAAACTGAACAAATTTCTCTATGATACCAACAATGAAATCGCAAAAAAATAATCTGCTGTCCCATACAAAACTGCAAACCTACTCGAGCCAAATGTATGGGACAGCTGATTTATTTTCGCCATTTTGATGTTGGTGCCATAGAGCAAGTTGTTCAGTTTGAAGGACTGATCATCTCCTTAAGAAAGTGACAGCATATTAAGAAGGACCCTGTATATCTGTTTTCAGATATACAGGGTCATTCCGATCCGGAATTCCCAATCAGAGTTAGGATTTTGTATAGGATTTGATGTCTCTGTAATTCCGAACAGAATTCTGGAGTGGAAAATTCTGAACTCTGACCTGTCCCAATGACAGTACAGCTTGAAAATCATCAAACAAAGACCTTAGAATATTTAGTTTGACGTCAACAATTAATTGTTATATTTTGTTATTTAAGTCTGAATTTTTTTATGTTTCATATACTACTGTCAAATTACTAATCAATCAACAATCATTATACGTAGATCATCAATCACTGTTATAAATTGATTCGCTCAGCTTGTCGCGCAGTCGGTGCAATAACACCACCTTTATAACTGGTCAGTTGATTAGTTACCGGTAAGAACGAGCCATATCGATCTTACGAAGAATTTCGCAAGCATCCCAGCATTAATTGTACCTTATACAATCATCATCATCGTCATGGGACTTATTTCATCCAAGTAGATGAATACCGTTACAATATTAGTACTTACTTATTACGTAATAATGACATAATGCAGTTATTGTCGTTCTTGATTGCATATTGCTCTTGGGTTGTTAAAACTAGAATAATTATAGAAAAATAATTGTTTTGTTTCCCTTGGATAGGATATCTTTTCATGTGTGGTTAGTCTACAATTGAGCTCACGTAGTAGTGGTCCGGTCTTCGGTGTCTAACAAACAAAGAGAATAACCATTATAAATAGACCTCTGTATAAACCTTTCCGGTTTGCTCCTGTAGGTCAAGTGACTTTGGATTTTCAGCTCATTGGTCAAGTTTAATCAACATACGTGAGCTCTGTGCCAAAACACAGAACAGTTCTACACTTTCGGCTAAGTAGGGTCAACACGTCTTCGGTGGGATTGTATGCGCTGTTATAGTTTTTGAATATTTTTAGTCATTCCAAAGAACGTTTTTTTCTTTAGTTTGGCAACCCATCAATTTGATCGTTATTCTAAGACGATTAAGACTTATTTTGAGTTATTCGATTTATTTTTAGTCCGGTAAGAAATTGAACTCCGTGCCGTTCTCAACTAGATACACCGACACGGTACACAAACGTTGTTGAATTTTTACTGTTTTTAGGACTGTTTCTCGAACTAAAATAAACATATTAAAGTTTGATAGCACCACCTACTTATCGTTAATAACTATCCCAAAATCGTTAGCGTCATGTCAAACTCTAAAGACAAAGTTTCTAAAATGTCCAGATTCTCGTTTCTTCTTTACAACTATACGTAACAATCCACCTCAAATGTTCGTGGAAAAGAGACCTGGTGGCCTGAAATTTCGATTAATTTCGACTTTCGGCACCAGTCTCCCCACAAGACTAGTTACATGTTCCTATTATGATTATTATTATCATTGTACCTACCTGTTGTATCCTTAAGAGGATATGTGAAAAAAATAGGATTCTTCAAAGCATCAGATATCATGAAGTACTAACAGTAGGAGTATGATTTCAGGATATGTGTAAATTGAACATATTATTAAAATTTTGATTGCCGCCAAAACACGATTAAGACAAATTTTCTCGATAGAAAAACAAGCTAAAGTAGCCTCCGACTTTATCTATAAACGCTTGGAACTGCTAAACGGTGAATAATAGAAACACGAGACTTGATTTAAAAAAAAGAGATTGATATTTTATAAATTTTGATTGCAGCAGAAATTAACTTACATAAATAGTAAAATCACAACTAAATAAAGTTTGTTTTGGCGCTTACGTCGTTTTATTTAGTCAGGCGAGCGCGCCGCCCCATCTCTTTCTCTCGCGTCAGGCAGTAATATAAGCTATCACAATCTATTAAAAAGCTCAGTCGGCTGTGGCCTTTGCCCGCGTCAGACCTGCGTTCGCATGCCCAATTTCCGAATTACGATTAATTATCCAGCTTACGTGTAAATATTATAGTGTAATATATTAAATACAATCTAAAATAAATTCGAGGCCATAGCAGCTTCACATTTAAGAGAATATAATTCGGAGCGCGCTCCATGCAAACGAAGTCTGGTAATATTTTCAATAGTAACCAATTAAAGTAAATGAAATTTTTCAGAAAAAATCTAAAAAGTAATCTCTATGCTTGTATGAAGTCAGATTTTTGTTAAAATGTATAGTTTTAAAGTTACAATACCTCAAAGATTTCCATACAAATCTTAAATTAATTCTAGCATTAAATCTGTATATTTTAACGAAAATCTGACTTCATACAAGCATACAGATTAGTTTCTAGATTGTTTCTGCAAATTTTTCATTTACTGATTGGTTAGTATTGAAAATATCACCAGACTTCGTTTGTATGCAGCGCGCATTTACGCATTCGGAATAAACTTCTCTTAAGTATATTTCTCACTCAAATATGTATAGCAGTTTTTTTGGACTTCATAGACCAAGAGCTAGCTGTTATTATCTTTAAGTCGTCGGTCACGTAATGAAATCAATTTTCGGTTTTACTATCTTGTTTTTCAATTTCTTCAAATAATTATATTTATTTGTCATAATGGAATCTGGTTATAAACGTATTTATGAACCGTTGTCAGTATTTTTACCGAGTTGGAGGATTCTATTGCTCCGGAACATCTTGCCTGGTATGAGAGTTTGAAAACTCTGTGGCCCTTAATTGTATGGGTCGTCAGTATGGTGAGCCAGGCTGGAGGGCAGGGTAGGGAAGGCGAGTGGTCGCAGAGAGTTTTTCTTCCAAGTTGTTTCTTTCTTGAGTGCTGGATCCGGAATGAATCTACGCCGATTTGGCGCCATTTTATATCATTTTCAAGCGACCACCCCTCCTTACCCCGCACTCTTGCCCTGAATACAAATCTCTTTATTTCTCATACAATCTTAATTTCTACGCTTACAAACCAATATAATTATATAGTTAAGATACTTATTTTCTTATTCTAAAAATAGCATGTGCATCATCCGCCGGTGCATAACAGAGTGCAGAACGAAAAGGAAAGGTACAATATTTATATTACCCCGGCCCCCGCTTCCTCATAACACAGGTTCCAGACGCCGGGGCCCCCCTCGCTCGCCTGTATGCGCTGACAGAGATGGAGCGTTCTGTCTCTTTCTAACAATTATTTCTAATAGGATTCTACCCCTTCTAATGAGGTAGTGAAGCATATTGGCGTAATTTCTATTTTCTATTTATAAGTTCTAACTCGATTCTAATTGTTTTATTTACTTGTGCTATGCGTTAATTTTAATAGGGAAGTGTACCTAATCTAATCTGGGGTAGAAATCACTAGAGAAATCAAATAAGAATCCTATTACAACTATTTACATAACTTATGTGCTAAGTCCTAATTCTAATAAGAAAAAAATATTTATTGAAATGAACACTTAACCTAAACTTATCCTACTAGTATAAAAGGGTATATAAAACGAAATAAACAAAGTAATGTAAAAAACTATGTACAAAGGTAGTCAATTCAGGTTCTGTCGTGCACATTTCTCCCGCCGTCGCAGCTCTGCGATCCAACCTGTAGCACGACGATCCTCTTGGTCGGTCTCCGGAGGACATGCCCGTTGCTGGTTACGACGTCCACGATCCTCACCTCGCCGTCTCGCCCTGGGTAGACCGCGACGATCCTTCCTGTCGGCCATGTGTTGCGGGGCAGGGTGGGTTCGCAGACGAGTACCAGGTCGCCGATAGCGTGCGCTGGTCGTGTGTCGCTGCCAGCGCGGCCTTGGCGAGCTCTTTCTCCGCAGCCTTGAAGCACGTCGCGTTGTCACTCCATAGCTCCTTAGGCACTCCTCTTCGTGCCACAAACCTCCTCAGGTCGCCGGTCGCCGGAGACGTAGGCTTCGCTCTTCGTATCTTGCATAGTTCACAGTGTTTGATGACGTTCACGCACCGTCGGTCGTATCTTCAGTACCCATAGTCGCTGCTGTAGCTCATTCACGACGGTTTCGATACCGCCATGTAGTCGCTCGTGTACGTGTTGTATGTACAGTCGCGTGAAGTAGTGTTTCCCGTCGAGTACGGTCGGGCTTGCAGTGTCTTCAACGATGTCAGGTGCTACGTGGATTCTTCCTTTGAGCCATCTTCGCCGACGACCACTGATAGCGCCGACAGCTTGTCTCCCGGCTGAGGCGCCGCGCTGCTCCTTACTCGACGTAAATCTTCGGAAAGACAATCTTCTTGTACAGGTTTCCACCATAGTTTCTCAGCGCGAATGAGATAGTGCGCTTCGATACCGATGGTGTTGCTATCTCATTTCTTCACGTACGGTGTCTCGCTCTTGCGTGTTTTCTTATCAATCTTTCAATCAGAGTCGTTTTTATGGTTTTCTTTCGTTCGTTTGCGCTTCGTAGCCAATACTGTTTCATTTTTCTTCTTTCGACATAAATTGACGAACTGTAGCATGCGCACCGTAGCTCGTAGCAAAAGTGGGAACGACGAAAATCGCTCGATTCGAGGTAGGTGAGCGTGGTCAGGTCGCTGGTGGGTGATGTGACAAGTCCCCTCTCTTCTCCTGTCTTCGGTGCTTCTGTCTTCGTCTCTTGTGGCCATTTTCGTTCGTGGTTTCGTAGGAAGCTCGGCCCGTTGTACCATCGGACTTCGCTCCCGCCGATAGAGACCGTGGCGCCGCCCGAGTTGGCCGAAAACTGCTGTACTACTGAATTTGTATTGGACACCCATCCGCATAGCTCGAAGCCGGCTTGCCGATGAATGTAGTCGACTGATTTCGATACTTCTTTGGCTTCTTTTTCGGTCGGAAAACTTGTTATGTAGTCGTCCATGTAGTGGTTCTTTTCAATGGCTCGCGCGGCTGCAGGATACTTTTCTTTGAAGTCTGAAGCATTTCTATTCTTCACGTAGCATATCGTTCAGACTGCGTCCGGCTGTCTTCGCTGTGGCGTTGTGTACTACTCTTATCTTCGGTTTCGCGGGGTTAATGACCGCGAAGTGGGGTAGGTACCATGTTTTATTTGGCACCGGCGGTGTGGTAGCTTCCTCGGCGTAGCCCAAAGTGAAGAGGGTTTGCATTCTTTCTTCATATTTCTTTTTCAGGTCTTCATCTCGGTCTAGTTTCTTCTCTAGGTTGTGTAGCCGTTTGAGTGAGTTTTTGTAGTTGTTCGGAATCTTCATGTCGTCTTCTTAACATATAAGTATTGTTTTGAAGCGTCTGTCGGGCAGGTGGTGACTGGTTTCATTCAATATCTTCAATGCGCGCTGCTCAGGGTCGCTATTCTGTACTCGTTTTTCTATCCCGATTGATTCAAACTCGAAATAATTCTTCATCATCTTCTTTCGTGTATAGTTATTGAAATTATGTATTTTCATTAATAACGCCACATAATATTATACAGGGTGTAAGGAAAAGTATCATTTTACTATGGGAGCAAACCGTTATGGGAGTTACAACTCTTTGCGTTCTACCTATCTATCTCAAGAACGGTTAACTATATTAAATATTATAAAGACCAAATTTGAAGAAAATTTTAAGTTCTACAATTTTTCTTAAAACTTCAAAGGTCATTTAGAGCATAGAAAAGAAGATATTTCCTAAAGACCTGTTTTTTGACATTTTACCTTGAATCTTTTGACCTGCATAAACGAGATTTTATGTGACATTTGACCTAACGTATAGGATGTCACAACGATGATTTAAAGAAGTTTGTAGCTTATTATCTCTCATTCCGAGGTTGACCCTTTTTTCACCTAATTTTCCTGGGGTACTAGGAGAAACAGTGATAATGAAAAACAAAACGGAACAAAACATTAAATTTGAAACGTAGGCAGGAACATACCAGAAGTATGAGAGAAAAGAAAAGGTAATAAGTTGTAAATGATTTTTCAGCACTCTGTGCCCTAAACCTGCATATACGTTTAGCACCCTTGCTTGTGCTCGGGTGCTAACTTCACGCTGTGCAATAATGAACTACTTAAGTCACACTTATCGTAATGTACTAATGTAAATAAATGTTGATTTTAGGTCGTAAGATAAATATTATTAGTGATTTTGTAAATAAATGTTGATTTACCATTTTAAAATTCATTCATACCTGTTATAATATCCTTCATCATCCTCATCCTTCAATGGTATGCCATGCATCTGAGGGATGCGAGGTATTTTAGAATTACCTATGGATTTTAGATTATATTATAGATTTATGAGTGTTATACAACTTCTCAACCTGAAAGTTCTTGTGGTATCGAGAATAACTGAGATTATTGCAGTATTACGAAACTTATTTTTTCACGTTCTTCTTACATTTTTGTTGACGGCGTAAAATAACTTCTAGGTTTCATCTAGATAGTCGGTATGTTTTGACCATATAATGTTTTGACTTGTATTATATCAATTATAAGTACAAAATAATAAGTTGAATTGATTTGATTACGGGACCTAATGATGTAAAGTTACCAACAGGTAGCTCTCGTACTATAAAGTAAAACAAAATCCTGTAATGATAGTTTTTTTCCTTCTAGATAGGTACAGTGATTTTCGGTATGATATTAATGAGTTTTTAGTTTCTTAAGTGAAATCAATTAAAAAGTATCGTTAGTTAGGTATTGTTTCTATCTATAAATTGGTTGTCCGTAATTGATCCTGTAATAAATTAATAATTGATCAAGGAGGATAAATAGAACGATACTGAAAAAATATATTATATTTCTACTGTTACATTTATTTCGATATTCTACAAAATAAATGTCAGAAATTATAGAAAAAATACAATATGCGTATCCACAACAGGCTTCGTCAAAGGTAATACAATACTCACATCCGCAACAGGCTTTGTCAATGGTAATACATCACTCACATCCACAACAGGCTTCGTCAAAGGAAATACACCACTCTGATCCACAACACGTTTCGTCAATAAATACATCCCGTATATCTGCAACAAGCTTCGTCAAATTCCTACACAAACAAAAAAAAAAGCAATCAAAAAAAAAGGGGGGGCGGGGGGACCTACAACCTGTAAACCTCCTCCAAAGCCTCTCCCCGAGGGACGGTTCCAAGAACGCTGGCAGCATTCCCCCTCTGAATCGCCAAGCTTATGCGCTGACGTAGGTAACTGCCAGCCCTCTTATCACCAGTGGTCTCTATAAGGCGTGCCGATATCTCCTTTATAAGCTGTTTTGCATCGGGTCCCCATGGTCCCAGGGTCTCAACTCCCAAAGGAACAAACATATAACCCTCTCCAATATCCACATATTTCCGGCGCTTCGATAACTCCGCCGATGCCGCAGCAGCACCCGCACCCGACGAAGTCCTACTAATATGTGACGCCGCCAATGTGTCCACACAAGTTGCGTCCCATACCAAAGACCTTCCCAACTTCCAAGGCCCCACAGTCATGCCATCAGGACGCCTTCCATCAGTACGTAAAATACCCGATGGCTCACGCACCGCCGGAACATTGGAAGTTGTTAAGGCCCTGCGGATTATATCGTTCAGGGCAGAATGACGCGGCAAACGACCCGCGCTGCTGAGGCAGGAAAGCCCATGATGACCGAGCTGACCAACCCGCTCACCACAGTGGCAAATATGCGGATGAACCGATCTGGCCCCCAGTCTCAAACACACGGCCAGGGTCAAAGTGGTTCTGTCCAATAAAGTCCCCACATTCGCGGATGGCCAGGCCTGTAACCACAAACCAGACTCTCCCTCAGCAACTGCTAAAAGGCGGGCCCGGTCCCGTAAGCCCGCGCCGCTGTCGAGTAAACCCTGGTACTCTAACTTACAGAGAGGCTCATCCCACCCCTTTTGAGAAGCACGGTTTTCTGGAGGCTCACTGTTTGGACACGCCTCACGCCAAGCAGTCTCGGCGCCCGACAAATGCGTCACCTCCACGGTACCCAATGATGGGTCAATAATAGTTCCATGAAGACGTCGCACACTATGTACGGACGACAAGTAACCTGGGAGGGCGATACCGGACACCCTTCTGACTCCTATACCTCCCATACGCACGGGAAGAGAAGCTTGTGTCCAAACTCGTTCATCCATAGGACAATTTAAAACCCTCGTGAGAACCCCCTGAATCAACCCATCCAAGGCAGTCATGTGCTCGGTGAATTTCCAGATATGAGCGCACCGCAAAGCATACGTGAACTTTGGAACGAATAAGCAATAGCGAATAATAAAAAGGGCCATATGCGAATTGATTTGAACTAATCTTTCCGAGGTTCTGCTAAATTTTGATATTTGCTCATTAATGTATTCTGGAATAGCTTCGTCCAAAATTGGTACCCCAAGAAGCTTGAAGTTTTCTTCGCTAAGCACTTTAATATTGGGTGCCAGGGAATTAAACCGCGCTATCATATTCCGTCTCTCCTCCGTAGCGACCGCACCAGATAAATACAGCTCACACTTTGCAAAATTAAATTCGAGCCCCATGGTACTAAACTCTTCAATCAACCTGCCAAAATCGTTCAAAACTGTCTCGCAGTCACCCCCTACCGTGCCGTCATCCAAATACCATACGTTGAACTTCGAATTCAAACTTGTCAACAAGGGATGGATGGCTAAACTAAAAATCGCCGGGCCCAAAGGATCACCCTGCTGACATCCAACCGCCGATTGCAAAAAATGTGATCTATACGCCAATACAGACGGTTCGCTGTAGCATTGCCATAAGTAATTATAAACGAACGATACTTAATTATGATATATTGTGTTTTTTCATACGACAAAAGGTACTAATAATATCTTAACAGCGAAGCGTCTTCTACGCATTTTGAGTGATTTGATTTTCGCGGGTTAGTGCGCGACGATGTTCGGTAGCGGGGCGCGGGGCGCTTGCTGCGCTAAGCCACGCCCATTTCGCTTCAATTATTTTTCGACATAGGCCCTTAACATGCGTTTTTGTGGTGAGAAAATAAATATTTATTATTATTATTATTAAAGCTGTGGCTGTGGTAGATTCACCAAAAAAATTATCAAAATGCTGGTATAATTTTTTTTGATTGATTGATTGACACCGTTTGTGATGCTACTACCAGCCCTGGTAAACTAAACTAAAATTATTATCATAATTATTTATCTTTCGGCTACCATCTACGAATAATAAACTAGCTACCATCACTGCTATGCGGAGATTGTACCAATCAGTTTAACTTGAAGTTAGCCAATCAAGAACTCATCTAAAGATAAGTACGAGATCACTAATTCTCCGTTATGTAGTTTCGAAATATGGACTACAGTCATAGGTATCTACTATCCATGCTATCATTGGGCTTAGCAGAGGATCTCTAGGCAGTGGTTAATGCTATGTTATATCATTTTCCTGAAGAAGATCGTAAGAAATCTGCATACGCTGAAGAAGAAATTCGAAAGCATTTTGAAATCTACCAGTCCGCATTGGGCACGCGTGATATACTAACGTCCATGCACCAAGGCCTGTGCCCTGCAGTCAGACGTATATTAGCAGATGGTGGATGATCAGCTTGGGAGTGACGCAATATGTAATCTCCCGCCTTTCACCTCATCGCAATCACACTGTATCAAATTGGCAAACAACTACTCCATCGTCTAAATGAAAAGTGATAACCCTACCACCAGTAGGTATTCTAAACTAGTGGACCTAGGCGAGTCATCGCAGTGAAACTGTTCAATGGCAGACGTACAGTTTATGTACACAACTATTGTAAGTTACGTGGCTGTTTGCTTTACATTTGCATCAACGCGTGATATTTCGCACTTTCTTCCTACGAGTCCTAGTCTACTGTTTGCTATGAGATTCCCTGTCGAATAGATTCTTCAGGTTAACAATCATCTAAGAAAAGACTGATTAATATGATAGGTACTAAACTTCAGTTTCAACAAAAATGATTTTAGTAGTCTATGAAATGCTCCGTTCATAATAAAAGGTCTCTCGTTTTTTGTTCACGTTTTTATGTTTGAAACTAACATTATGTACCCAGTTAGTTTCAACAAGCGTTTGTTGTTTATTTATTGGTGGATGAAGACTTGTTTATTCATTTATTTTTTGCCACCAACTAGTGTTGACCGACTTGACCGTGAACACGTACGAGTTATGGTTTACATACTCCATCAGCTCACTGTGTCAGTGAGGGAATAGGCTGAAGTGTAGCACGGTTCCCATGGGGATCCTAATGAAAAGCACAAACAGCTTCACGCTCTGCCGAGCCACACCGTTGCGCGTCCTGGCTGAAGGCGATGACGTCACCAGCGACGGCGTCGGTGGCTGCGCGCGGGCACGTGGACTCGCTGAGGCCTCGGGCGCATCGAAAGTGAGACCGCGGCCAGGGCGCGCGGGGGGCGGCCGCGACCGGGTCGACGAACCCGCGCATCCAACCGATCCGCACTTGTACAAGACCGACCGTCGCATTGTTTCTACCTTACACTAGTCTCATTGAAACCGGACCCCACGATATTTGAAATTAGATGCCGTATTTGGAAGCGTAACTTGACGCTACATTGTCGGACGACTCTCGGCTCTGTATCTTTTTTCGCTACGTCGTATTCTCACACAATAATGTTGAGATAAATGTTTTTAATTAATTTTCACATTTATTAATTAACCTCAGCAGTACCCACGCCCACGTGAACAACCACGTACTCGTATACACTATCGCTTGCAGTGCAGTTCAGACTTTCAAATTACTTTTATGCTGAGTATATGGAAATGTCAATGATAAGACTACTTTCCAATCTTTAATTGTGTTACTGTGCCTTTAATTTACCCAAATAAATTATCTTTTAATTAGGCTCTAAAAATATTGCGACCGATGGACTCCTTGAGTGCTAAAAATATTTTTTTTTAGATTCAACCTAAAACAACCTTTCAATCATGGGCATGTTCTGGGCAAGCTACATGGCTTCATGTGCACTTTCAATCAGTTGCTACGAAGTCAAGCGCAAGTCCACCGTGAATTAAAAAGCAAATCTGTTATAACGCCACAACGGCCTGAGACTAAAAATGCTAGCGTTAAACACCAGCTTTAGCTTCCCCAGTAGTTATGTCAACTTGTGCCTAAAGACCGAACACAGAAATAATTACATATACGTGCTAACAGTAATAAATATAATAGAGTATCGCAGAGTGTACGTTTCTTGCAATTATCCAGCGGAAGTGAACCAGGTGGAGCGGGTATCCGTTGCGTCGTTTCTCGCTGCAATCATGCGTGGTGGTGCGGTGACGACGCTACGGGCTTTGACTGGTCTGAAATGCACTGAAAACTTGTCTAATATCGACTCTATTTATGTTTACCCGCTAGTCTTGAGGACAAGAGTAAACGCATTGTCTAAGTGAACGTCTTACACCTTCGGCATCGTCATCTCTAACATCACACACTAAATAATGATTGGAGTAGAAGAGGGAAGGATCTGCCCAGCAGTGGGATATTGAGGCTGTGTATATGAAAAATCTACTGTACTCTAGTTGACTAATTATTTATTAATTAAGCGTAGCATAGGGGTTAGTGGTTGAGGTGAGCCCAAAGTATCTTTTCTGTAAATGGAATAGAAATATGCTTCCCCACAAACATTGGTACAGACTAGAGTCTAAGAAAAGGATCTAACATACAGGGTCCAACTTAATATGCTGACGATTTTTAAGGGGCTGATCAGACCATCAAACTGAACAACTTTCTCTATGGCACCAACATCGAAACCGCGAATATCATACAAAACTGCTATCTTACTCGACCCAAATGTTTCTTTGCTATTTCAATGTAGGTCTCGGAGAGAATGTTGTTCAGTTTGATGGCCTGATGATCCCTTTAAAAAATCGTAAATAAATTAAGAAGGAGGAATTCTAAAGGCCCTACATAACCCAACGACCCAACATGACCCTTTCAACGAATCTCTGCAGTACGACCGCGGCCTGACGAAGGTCTTATGTAAAATGTATAGTTTTTTTGCGACACGTATTAATAATTCCGAAGAGGTACTTGATAAAAGTTGACCGTTCAAGTAGGTATTGCGTTTTAGCGCCAAGGTCGTGGTTGAGGCTCTGCAGGTGCCGTCCGATAGCCGCTCCATATATTGAAATGTGTGCTTTTCGAAACGTTATTCTTTAGTAAGGTAATTGATTATATCATTCGAAATATGCGTAGTTTATATTACGGCTTCTGATGACCCCGAAAGCTATTATGGTCGTGAGTTTATGTATGTGCTTATGTATATATATTTTTTTGACATATGAAGGTGACAACAACGGTGACATAATTAAAACCCGAGAGCTGACCTGCTGAATTATAAAGGTGTAATCTTAAATTCGTTACTAATTTAGGGGCTGCTTCAGATCATCAAACTGAACAACTTTCACTATGCAGCCAACATCGAAATCGCGGAGAAAAAATCTGCTGTTCCATAGAAAACGTCAATGGTGACTCGACCCAAATGTATGGGAAAGCTGATTTTTTTTCCATGATTTCGATGTTGGCTGCATAGTACATAGTGAAATTTGATCAGTTTGGTGGTCTAACTAAAGTACCTGTTTGATATGTAACGCATGTCATTTTACACCCTGCATATCAGTGGGACCATGTCCAAGATATCCATTTTTATTTTTCATAAAAACAATACATGGGTAACATCGGTGTTTCATTTACCCTACATTTTGGGTCGATTTCGGCATACATTGTTTGATTTGATCGCTACACTTTAAAACAGAGAGAACAAATCAGGCAATGTATGACGAAATTGGCCCTGCATGTTGGGTAATATAATCGCTGCTTTAAACCTGCGTGGTTGTGCTTAGCCAGTCTTAACGTTTTTGGTAATAAACAATGGTTATATTACAAACATTTATCATTACCTATTAGTGCAATTATTCTAACTGTCAACATTTTTATGACCAAACTTTAAACACTCACCTTTACTCAGCGGCAAGTGTTTTTCACAAATATAAATTGACCTCAATTTTAATTTGAGCTTGTTAAGAGTTTATTGTAGGTGGGAAAGACCTTTAATGAGCCAGAACTGTGCAGATCGTTAACTTCATCCATTACTTGGCTATAGGGGTTATTTCACAACAATATTCTACGGCAATTAAAATAATCTTTTAAATATTTTTCCTTTGCAAACTTGGCCCCAGGTAACAGACGAACCGTTATGTCTTAGAAGTTAGAAGTCAACTCAGCAATGAATGTGTATCATTAGAACACTCTGCTCTCTTAGTTCGCATTCATTATGACTTTTAACACTTATAACTGTACCTTTATGCAGCTTTAATAGTTCGAATGGTTCTTGTTTTAGATTATAACTGATTACATGATGTCTATCAATCAGTCGGTGGCGCGTTGCGGGGAGGTATAGATACTCAATCATGAGGATCCGGGTTTGAATCCGCACGGACCACGTGCCATGTACCAATGAGTTTTTTTTATCTTATGTCCATAACTGCTCTCAAACTGTGAAGGAAAACGTGCATATGCTGAAGAAGAAATTTTTATGCGTATGTGAAATACCAATCCGCATTATGCGTGGTGTACTAACGCCCATACTCCTGAGGGTAGTCCTGTGCCCTGCAGTGGGACGTATACAAGGTCCTTCTTAATATGCTGACACTTTGTAAGGGTATGATCGGACCATCAAACTAAACAATTTTCTCTATGGCACCAACACCGACTCCATACAAAACTGCAAACCTTCCTCGAGCCAAATGTATGGGACACAAGATATTTTTTTCGCGATTTCGATGTTGGTCCCGTAGAGAAAGTTGTTCAGTTTGATGGTCTGATCATCCCCTTAAAAAAGTGTCAGCATGTTAAGAAGGACCCTATAGGCTGATTATGATCATAATCAGGCAATCATTGATCATGATCAATTTCTAGGAATGAGTTTTGGATAATCTGTTCTTTTTGGCAGGAGCTTAACTAAAACTAGAATTCTCACACCTAACGGGTCACCTAATCCTCTCGGTGCTTAGTGGTTTCGGGCAATCAGTGATTCCGTTGGATTTACTAGGAACTCTACTGTGTTGGTGCATTGGCGAGTATCCTTGCCTGCCGTGCAGGAGGCGATGGTTTGATGCCCGTTTATGCATACTCGTACCAATGAGTTTTTCGGAATTTTTGTTCGATTTGTAACACCACTGGCTTTTCGGTGAAGGAAAACATCGTGGCTTCAATCTCGAGTTACCCACTCGAGATACCCACTGCCCATTACAAGTGGCTCCGGGCTCACTCCCTGTCACACTGGACAGAGTTTCGGTAATACTAGTGAAACGTGGATGTTCTGAATTTTCAGGATATCACTGACTACCCCCCTCGGGGAATATAGTCGTGAGCATATGCTCTACTGTGTTGTCATTTACGAGGTGTACTTGAATTCTTATTAATTTGGTTTATTCAAGCAAAAATCTCTATTGGCCACATCTGTTTGTAAAAAATGCAACCTGCTCCGTAAAGCATTATGCTCTCGGAGGGAGATTGTCATATGACGACTGGGTACTTGAAGTGCTACTCGTATATTATTCATCTCCCTTCTCCCAGTGTGGTGAAACTTCACAGGGAACAGATTGTTGCTCTCAGCTCAACTTCATGATTTTATCTTATTCCTCACCACGAAAAACTCTTGTCTAAAGTGATCACTTTCAACCTGCTATTATACAGGCGACCAGTGTTTGCTTCTTATTGCCTCGGCATAGGGTTGAGAGTATCGTTAGCCAACTATATCATAGAACCTTGTTAAAGTGAACCTGGATCGCGTCATTAGAGGGCGTGAATATTTAAGTAGAGATGGCGGGCTCGGTCCGCGGGTACTCCCATTCCCGCTTGGGTTATGGGACCGTTGGGATTACATTCTCATTGAATTAATTCTGTTTGCTGATGAAAAAGGCGCCACCAAATGCCGGTTTAGGAGATTGGATGAATTGTATGTGAGAGGAATTGTAAAAAGCCTTTCAATCTTGCCAAATCTTACCTTAATGTCGACGAAAAACTGCAAAGTTCCACAGATTCGTATAAGCAAACCTACAGATCTTTCTCTTTGGTGCATATTCCGCTCATTATTTCCATTACCAAGTCTTTATCTACGTGATTTTTTTTTATTTTTAAAAAACGTCAACAGAAATAAAACAACATTTATGGAATTCTAACCTGCCCGGCGACGACTAATGAGATAAATTGGATATGATAAGAATTAAGAGGACGTATTTAGTGAGAGCAGTGTCAGGGAATCGACTTGGTTTTAATATAAGTTGCATCCCATGGCGATGAGCATCAATTTGAAGTGCGCTTTAATCGTCCTTAGTTTAAGTATGTACTTTCATCTTGGAGATTGTCACCGGTACAAGTACATTCTAACGCCAACCGGTATACCAGTTGCTCATAAATATTAAATTTTATGATACTCGTTACTAGACTGAGCTGCATAAATTAATACAAAGCTTGTACAATACAATCTATTGACGTAGAAAGTCGCAAGAAATTATAATATGGATCGATCCTATTGTTTTACGCCAATTTGCGTTACGCAATCAAGAGGGGTCATTCCGTCCGCGCCCAAAAGTCGCACTCGCGAAGTGGAGAACAGTCATATCCTATCGATTTGTTAAGATGGCGTGCGCGGGGGTGTTGTGGGGTCGTGCGGTGCGGGGGGTGGGGGTGGCCGCAGCCTCCGCGCGCAGCGTGCAGCCTCACTTGCACCTGCCCGCACCGTAACCGCTGCTAGTCGCGACACACTAGCGACATCGCACCCGTACGATACGATACGAGTGTACTCCACACGCGGTGCACACTGCTCACCGGCCCGGCCGGGCCGCCGAGTGACACATGCCATGCCCGAACGGACCACAAACCACTGCATTCACTGTGGTAGCCCTCTGACAACTTTCACTCGCATTTATGGCAAACTGTTTATTCGACTGCAAAAATACGAAGATGATTATTGCTTTGATTGAAGTTATTATTCTACTTCATTGGTCTTCCGAGTTGTTATTCATTTATGTGGACACATTACGGACGATTAGTTAATATGTTAATAACCCGTAAATATTGTAATCGATCACACTCGATTTCTATGTTAATTTATTTCAATGCATTGAACTAGTTTCAAACCGCGGCTCCGCTCTCATTATATTCAGATACCACCGAGCATGTCCTGGTGTAGCAAGGACGCAACTGCTGCATCAGCTCGGAGGACCAGTTTGTGCGAACATTATTATTGCCATGTAAACGACTAAAAGGCTAATAGAGGTGATAATCCAAAACTAACTATTAGCCTAATTATGCATTGCAATATTTTGAGCTCGCGGATATTTCTAGCGAGTAGCTGTAGCTCTGCCCCCCCTTACAAAACCGTCGTCTTTGCAGCATAACTACTGGGTGGTGAGCTAATGGAACGGATTAACGGATATCAGCGAGCATACTGTGATCGTTTGACTCTTTGAGCGCAGAGCATTTTTCACTGCCAAACCATTATCAACTTTGCTTACGTTGAAATAACATAGGGAAAAATGCTCTACGCTGCGCTTCGCCATGTGTGCGCCGGCCCTTTCTCTTAATTAAGTCAAATGAAACCTGATTATTCGGACAAAACTTTGTTTAACTTGTCAACTAGAGTTCGTTTTGGAACCGCTTGAACAAATAACGAAAACGCAAACAAACATTCAAACTTGTTATGTAAAATCTAACACACTAAACCGACTTGCGTCAAACTGCATGTCATAGCATATCGGAGCGCATGTTGTCATAGGTCATGGATGGCGCGGAGCGGTGGGCAGTGTACGCGGCCGGGGCGCTCCACTAGGGTTGCCAGATACAGGCTTATCAATTCCTGAACATTTCTACGAACGGAAGGGATTCCCAAGTACCAACTCCAACTGTTGAACGGACGATAGAAAATTATATTAAAATTACTATAGGCTTTTACAGGAAAAACAAATACAAATTATTCTCAAACAAATTTATTTTAGGTAAAAGCTATGTTAAAGATTTAATAACTGGTATTCGGGAATTCCAGGACAGTAAAGTGTAATTACTGGACATGGGACCAGACCAGGCCTCAGTCACTGGTACATAGGTACCGAGATAAATACTTTCTCGGTTTCTGCCACTCGCTCCAGATGGCAACGTCGCATACGTCGCGCACTGTGCGAAGTAATAACAGCGCTGAGTCAAGCTTCATTAGACACGTCGGCGTACCGTCTTGCAGTAGGTAATTAAAGCGGGGGAATTTAATGTTTTAGAAGGAAGTGATGTATCTGTTACGTAGTAACTAGTAATCTGTGACCAGACGCAAAATTCCGGGACTTTCCCGGATTTCCCGGCCATCTGGCAACCCTACGCTCCACGCTCGTGCCCTCGCCGACCGCGGGGCGTCCCGGTCTCCGGTGACCGCCGTCTCTGGTTCCAAGGTCGCAGACGAACCCTGGCCCACTAACTTTTTTCTTGTTTTGAGGCTCCTTTCTAGATTAACGATCTTTCATTAACTTTCACTTGCGTTTTATTTGCCTTTGTCACTCTTTTCTGTCTAGATCATTTGTTTAGGATGGATGGAGAAATTGTCTTCGAACTGCTCACGGATACGTTAGGGGTTACTCTTGTCATCATGTCTAAATCTTTGAGGTAGTACGGTTAGACTCTGACTAATGCCAAAGCGTAACTTTGCACTATTGCAGGTATAGTTTTGAAATACCTTAAAGATATGTTGCAAATATTACACTGCCACACATCTCGTTCAAACTACCCTGGAGATATTCCCCAAATTCGGGAGCAACAGCATATTCCCCAAATTCGTAAGAGGCATTATGACCATAACATTATTTAAGGTTCAGTAATTTTGTCGGAGTTAAACAATAACATGACATATATTATCATGCTAGGTATTAACGTTGTTTGTGCTCAGTGCATGCTTATTAAAGCGTCTAGTTTTGATTTGAAAGAACCTTTTGGAATTATAATACGTTTTCGGCATAGGCACCTAAAACATTTCCTTGGCACAGCAGGTAAACACGACATTTGCTGCCACGTAATTACCGAGTACCATCGGCTGTCCAAAGGGCGTGTAATCGGAACATAAATGAGGGAGCAAAGTTATTATCCAGCATAAAAATATATATTAAACATTTAATACCGCCATCAAATTAAAATGATGCAGACTGCTATTGACTACCCTCTGCAAGTACCTTGATGATAATTGAATAGTTGATCCAAGAAAAAACCACTCGCGGCGTGCACATTAATAGTGCCATTATCGCCAAGGAAATACACGCATGGTTTATTTTATAATTATACTAATAAAATGGCCGTCACAATGCAATATCAATAATTTAACTTTACTGGCTGGCTCGTGAAGGTGGTGCGAGGTACCGGAACGGTAGCGTTTGAAAGGGTTTTTCAAAATGTTGATTTGCTTTTCTAGAAATTATGGGAGTTTTTGGATAAAGGTACTTCTGCGACGGCAGATTATTTATTTATTTAGCCGGGCCTTTGACGAAAATCTAAAAATGCTTGAATATGAACGCTGTAAAGAGGCATCATCAAGAGATTTTCACAAATTTTACCTTTAATAACTCAGTTAACCTTATTTAAACTGTGGCAACGACAACAGCTTGACAATACAGGGTGTAAAATTAACTGCGTTACTTACTTTAAGCGGTGCTTCAGACCAAAAAATTGAAACAACTTTTCCTATGAGACCAACATTGAAATGGCGGAAAAAAAAAGCTTGTATAAATACATTTGGGTCGAGTGGCCATTGACATTTTCTATGGAATAATCAAATACACAGGGTGAAAAATTAAATGCGTTACTTTAAGGGGTGCTTCAGACCAAAAAACTGAAACAAGTTTTACTATGAGACCAAGATGGAAAAAGCGAAAAAAAATCAACTGTGTCATACATTTGGGTTGAGTGGCCATTGACATTTTCTATGGAACAATATTTTTTTCACGATTTCGATGATGGCTCTTTAGTGAAAGTCGATCAGTTTGGTGGTCTGAAGCCCGTCACACACGTAACACATTTAATGATACACCATGTATTTCGGTAGAGTTTACTAATTTATTGTTATCATTTTTTGCTATGTACCTAATACAATTGTTTATGTTACAGTGGCCCAGTCAGAAGACTCACCAGTTGCTATGAAACTCAAGAAAATATGCCTTAAGACGCCGGTCGGCGAGGAACAGGCGGCACAAGCAGTCCTCGACCCAGCGCTAGGTAAGAATAAAGACTATTATCAAATATTACAGATAAACTATTGACTCGTTAACCTCTTTGTCAGATTTGTCAGACATTGAGAACCACGCTGATTCGAGATTACCTCGATTACGTTTGATATAGACCACGTCATGTTCACAGTATCTCCACACTGATCGTTTTCTTTAATAATCATTATCAATCTTACAAATAGGTCAACATTATAATGAATAGTTAACAGGCTAACTTTCCTTATATGACTAATTGCAATTTACTTCTCCGTGCATCGGATCAATAACGAACCAAGTTCTAAGTTTTCATCAGTCTTGCAAATGTGATACATTCCTTTGACGTCGGTTTCTGTAAAGTTATAATGAGCTGCTAAAATAGTTTAATTTTCTTTAGTAAACACTGAAATGTGAAAACTTTTCCTTTGAAACACCGCATCGCATGTTTTTTTAAATATATTGTCGCGGGCGACTTGTCGCCGACCCGTTGATTGAATTGTGCTTTTATTTCCCCATCATGTCACGCATTGAGGGTATGATGTCATCGATTTAATTGCGCCGGCCACTTCATTATCTACCTATGAAAAATACATATATTTCAACCTTCCGTCTAAATATGCTTCAATAGCAGAGTTATCGATCCGTCTAAACGACTTCAAATTTTACGGTGTCGTTATAATTTTACGTAATATCGTGTTAAGTTTTCGTCATTGTCAAGATCCCTTTTCACTTAGCTACTTTTGTTTTTATGGCCATTTCGATCTTTTGAGTATCCGACTCTCCACTCGACCGGAGTTCAGTGTGCGTGACGCGTTACATCACATTTCTCATCGCCTATACATACATACGTACCGACTGGCTGCTTATACATGCATGTATGTGTAAAAGTGTATAGTTATATGTAGAGGGTACGCATTCGTGCACAGGTCGTTAATGGTGAACGTGGATCTGTTGTGTGGTACGCGGGTGGAATAACCTATAATTAGATGCGCTTACACCAATCCTCAGTCGTGGAACTCGTAGATGTCTCGTTCACTCAACATCCGCTGAAATATTTGATGCAAAACAGTCGTCGAATTGCGCACATTGTGATCTGAAACTGTATCACTAAATGTCGCCGCGAAACTGCTTATTTCAAAAGGTGCTGTTACGTCTTTTGAAAAGCTCATTTCGGTGTCTCTGTCTTGGGCTTAATCTACATCCCTAATTCTACCAAAATGATAAGCTTTATTTCGGGAACTAGTTTTGTCATTTAGAAATCCTATATCGATCGTCTTACTGAGAATTATAAAAAAGTTGGAATCCATTATAATTATAATCTAAAGGGTCCTTAACATGCTGACACTTTTTTAAGGATATGATCAGACCATCAATCTGAACAACTTTCTCTATGGCACCAACATCGAAAATGCGAAAAAAAATCTGCTGTTCCATACAAATTTGCCAACCTACTTGAGCCAAATGTATGGGACAGCAGATTTTGTTTTCGCTATTTCGATGTTGGTCCCATAGAGAAAGTTGTTCAGTTTGACGGTCTGACTGATCATTCCCTTAAAAAGTGTCAGTATATTAAGAAGGACTCTGTATATCCGATTAACACATTCTGCCAGTTGCACGTACGTTCATTAAAGTTAATCCTCCATTAAATCTCTTACTGTACATTTTCGTCTTGTTGACGTAGTAAAAGCTAGCAAGAGATTTAATGGAGGATTGACTGTAATGAACGTAACGTGCAACTGACCGTAAAACATTTTTCTTGTGGATTTGCAATGTGCAAGCGCAGGTGTATGAAAGTTCTGGCAACTGTCTATAACTGACTCGAAAAACTTTACATTTCCTATCTTTTTTTTTATTGCTGGCAACGTCTTCCAAGTTACTTATCTTGTTCTTATTTATTATATTAAAGGCCAAATCATATTGATTAATACATGACGGTAAATATGTGTAATGTCTACAATGGTTTGACCTGTTCTGATGGGTGATATTTATATATATAAATTATACAGGGCGTAACAAAACACCCTAGTAGGAGGTACTTCAGACCATCAAACTGAACAACTTTGACTATGAAGCCAATGTCCAGAAAAAAATTAAAAAATACAATTACTCATAGAAAACTCCAGTACCGTCTCGACTCAAATGTATGGGACATCAGATTTTATTTTCTCGACTTTGGCTCCATAGTGAAAGTTGTTCAGTTTGATGGTCTAAAGCACCCCCTTAAGTATTACTAGGGTGTTTTTTCACACCCTGTATAAGGTCAATGGTGATATTATATTAATGACTACATCTATCTTGTCTGATTCCAGACTAGCTTTCCACACATATGATACTTAATATTGTTACTAAGGGAGATGAAGGCCGTTCCTGCTAGTAAATATCTAACACCGAATATACAGATTCGTACATAACTTATGTTACCTAGCTTATGTACGAGAACAAATTGGAGCCGTGCTAGGGGGGAGGGGTTAAGGGGGTGGTTTCCGCGTATCGGCAGCTTGATAAGTGACGACTATCCGTCAGTGTGTTTGTTGCATACTAGGTGTGGGCTACGAGGCGGTGCTGTATCGGACAATAGGAATGTCGATGCAGTTTCGGCGCTGCATGGCGGAGCGTGGGGCTAGGCCACAGACTAAATTATGTTTATTTGACCGAAAACGATTATTGAATTTTCATCTTTTCTATATTCCTAGAGATGCATCTTTGGGCATACAAGCAGTATTTCAAGATTACAGTATGGGATGGATGTTTGGGAAACTATGTAATGGTAGTAGAGCTACTGTTCGCGCCTACTCTGTGGCGGCAGGTCGCGGACGGCGGCTTGTGTTTCTCCGGCGTGCGTGGCACTGCAGCTCTCCTCCATGGCCGGTAATTTGATTGGGCCCGAGCTGTCACCTATGCGCCCGCCGCAGTCGCCCGGCCGTCGCTCGCCGGCTATCGATTAGAGCCCCCGTCCCCTGCCCCCGCGCCGCCCGCGAACCGGATCTCGTCACGCCGCCATTGTGTACCCGCGACGCTTAAACGCATTCGTTTCTCCCGATGCGAAAACGACGCATTCCTTCCGCGCGCCCGCCCCGCCCCGGCCGGCCGCGGCCGCATCGCGCGGCGCCACACAGGGCCCAGCCGACCCTCTCATTACACTTTTACCACTCCGACCACCACCACAAACAATCGTCACTATATCAATGCACTCGAGTTGGACCCGCACCGAAGCTCACCGATTCCATAACCAAATAAATGTTCGTATCATATGAACATCCCACAGGTTCCCTGCCCGTTTATGGCGAAGAGCTTTAAAACTTTTCACGATGTAAGAGCTCCACTGTTCATTTTGAAAAGCGCATCTCTGCTGTCAGTTTTAAAGACCAGAATTGAATGCGGGCGCGAACGGAAAATAAAATAATAATTTCGACGATTTCACAAACATGGCTTATGAAGTCATATCGCCGTTTACTTACATGCAAAATTGCAACGATATAGACTTGTAATCAGTTGCAACTCAACGTGTACTTATACGTATACAAGATAGTACCTGCAGGCTGTAGCAATGCAAATACAAAGCAATGTTGTCGGAGAACTTAAATTCTTTGCATAAGAGTTCATTGCATTGCTGCGGAGTGGTGTACTGCTCCATCACTCTTGTGGAGATGAACCATCATCTATCTATTCTATTATAAAACTGTAAAAGAGATGTCTGCACATTAAAGATATTCCAGGAAAAGCCTTCGGGATAGAGTATCGAGACGTCTTCGAACCCATGTTTGAGAGCATCATACGCTAAAACTACTGAACCGATTTTAAAGTTGGAAGGCCTAAGAATCTGCGAGCTTGCGATACTTTTTATCCTGGAATTCTATCGGATTGGACAGGATGGGATTCGCGACAGTCTTAGTGCAAATGCAAATTTTTGAAATACCAGAAATCTCATCAACTGAAGAAGTCCGACCTTAGGCAGGTCAACTGTTACTGCTGTTGTAGCTGTTAGTCAAAGTCCAAAACCGCTTGATCGCATCTTTAAAAATTGTACTGTTTTAATGCCATGCCGCTTCTAGTGTACAAAAGAAATAATCATCAGCCTGTATCCACCCACTGCAGGGCATAAGCCTTCTCATCATTCTGCATTCAATTCGAAGGTAAGACCTGTATGCTTGCGCCAAGCATCCAGGGCTTCCCTTCGCTTAGTTTGATACCCACCTAATTGCCGGATGACCCATCTTGGCCACCAATCTTTTAAGGCTTTACTTCGCCTAGCTGGAAAAGGAAAAGCAATCTCCTTCGAAAACTACGAAATCGCTTATCGCTCCCCTTGCCAACATGTTTCCTCCGATTGTGCCGAGCGCAGCTTTTTTCTGATTTGTTGCTACTTGGTCCACGAAGTTTAAACTTATGTTGTATAAGATGGCCACATACAATTCTATTTTTATTACCTGACTATGGCAAAACTTCCATTACAGCTTCGGAAGTTACTATTTTGATATCATGAGTTTATACCTTGATGAGGAACCCGTTGGATGAGGGCAGCGCAGGACCGGTCGTTGTGGCGATCCTTGCAGCAGGCCTATGTCCAGCAGTGGACTTCCATCGACTGAGATGCTGATACCTTGATGAATCTTTTCATTAAAAACTGGTCAAAAGGGAATATAATCCGGGCTTCCCATTTGCAAGTTTAGGTTGCTCCCCGGTGACTTGTCGTTGCTTCATTCATCATTTCTTGTTATCCTCTTCTAACTTGTTTGTTACAAGTTATTGTATATTAATACAATATACATAATAATATTAACGAAACTTCTATGACTTTGAAACAATTTTGTATGCTTTCGGCTTACGTAACAATCGTTTACCAATAGTGGTTTTGTGAACAAACATATTGTACCTAAGAAGCTGTAGTAGTCCAGTGGCGAGTAACCTTGCCTGCCGTGCAGGAGGTGATGGTTCGATCCCCGTCCAGGCCGACTCGTACCAATGAGTTTTTCGGAATTTATGTACGATTTGTAACACCACTGGCTTTTCGGTGAAGGAAAACATCGTGAGGAAACCTGCATGCTTCAATTTCGAGGCATGTTTTGTACCCACTGTCCATTATAAATAATGTCCAAAATATAATGTCGGTACTACTGGTGAAACGTGGATGCTCTGAGATTTCAGAACATCTCTGACTACCCCCTCGGGGAATATAATCGTGAGCATATACATACATACATACATGTACCTAAATATCCTCCTCATGTTTAGCTTACATTATTTTACTATGTACAATTACAATAGGTACTTTCCTTACGTTTTGAGCTAGTCTATTTCTGTCATTATACTAAGCTATGTGCTTTTTCCTCCTTCGCCTTTGTTGTCGAAGAAGTTTCCGAATCATAACCATTTGCTTCATTCATTCTTATTTACATTCGGTATTCTTATTCTTTGTTTGAAAACATATTATGTAAAATTATGTGATGTTACCATTCGATAGATAGGCTGACCTTTCAGACAACGGTATCTCATTTTTTCCGATTCATGAATCGTGACAGTTAAACCTACTTCTGTTTACTATTTTAATATTGGTTTCGATACATCGATAGATCTCCGTCGCTCAAGAATCGTCGGATCTATAAATTAATGATTTACTAGAGTTTTATAAATAGATCCGGAAATGTTTTTTTCTTTGCTTTGATCGTTTGTGAGATTCATTAAAAAGGCTAACGTCGAACGATGTTTTTAAAAGGCGTGAATAATGTTTATCTTTCGTAGTTAATGTACCCACCGTTACTCATCTCATCCTGTGTCCCAAAAAGATAAGTAACTGAACAATAAATAGCAGGTCATCGCTTTGTTAACTTTATACTAAGTATACTAGTTAGATTGAACAATAGATAATGGATGTGCTTGCTTTTCCATGCCTAAGCACGGAATATCTAAGAGTACAAGTCTAAGCCAAGTTCCTGTCTTGTGGTATTCGGATCCTGCAAGACTAAGGGCCTTTTTCACCACTTGACATATCTTTTATACGAAATATGTCAAACGATCTCTCAGATAGGCTAACAATGACTTATCCAGAAGTGGTGAAACAGTACCTAAAACTTTGACATGTTTCATACCAGATACATTTGGACACACGCTTCGGTACTTCGGAAGGCATATTTAGCAGTTGGTCCCGGATACTGCTATTAGATGGCGGCAATTCTTAAGCCAAGTCAGATACCTATTGAGGCGGCTTGAATACAGGGTGTAAGGAAAAGTATCATTAGCCTTTAAACCACATATTCTACCCATCAAACTAAACAACTTTTACTATGGGAGCAAACCTGTTTTGTTGTGGGGTTGAGTAAGTGGTTTAAAGGTTAATGATACTTTTCATTACACCCTGTATAATCTGTCAGCAGGTTGACTTCTACCTTGCCTTTGCCTATCCGTACATTGCTCGCGTGGTGGAGTATGACCCACACCCTCTCGCCCTTATTCGTGGAACATACATGATGACGATGATAGGATTAGGCGTCTATTACGATCGATTACTGGCATTCCAGTCCCCAACTTTTAGACAACTTAATATCTCCGTTTCGGATCTATTCCATAAGAATGGAGTAAACAGATCTTATTGTTCTTCTTCGCATATGATATCTTTT
Source organism: Agonopterix alstromeriana (assembly GCA_963924505.1). NCBI lineage: Eukaryota > Metazoa > Arthropoda > Insecta > Lepidoptera > Depressariidae > Agonopterix > Agonopterix alstromeriana. The sequence goes on along the minus strand of OZ004679.1, from coordinate 11,827,337 downwards.
GTTTCCAGTTGAAATGTCATTGACCCTCGTGAAGACAAGAGGCGTCGCGGTTTCGCCATTAGGTACCTACCAACTTGACGGTCGCGCGCATGCCTGTTTCTAAGGTCGCGCCCGCCGTTGTCTGCCGATGGAAATGATTCCAATTAAAATGGCAATCGTCGAATTTTATGTCGGCCTTATACGAGCTTGCTTGCTTGAGCGTCTTAGGTCTCGGAGTTCCAAGGTGAGGACAGTGAAGACGATCCGACCGCATCTTACCGACGGCCGCTGTTGTCACTGCGGTGTTTCGCGGGCGGGCAGATTTATTTGGACGTACCCCCTTCGAGGGGGCGCGGGGCCGGGCGCGCCACCCACCGCACCACCTCCACACATTTGACTGGATCAATAAGTAAGCAAAGGATGCCCGAGCAGAAAAACCATACACCCGACCACCCCAAGGGGGCACACGTAACCGACACCCCCCCCACTAGCGAGGGGGGGGACTCCACAGATTGCCATTTTCTCTTTGCCTACGCTTTAATTAGTTGCGTAGTGACGCGTGTGGATCCATAATCCGGTGATATTAATTCACCGAACAAGTCTTGGGTGACCAAAAGATTGAATGCTTCAGGACTCGATCCGACGCGAACCTGGGGAATCCGCAATAAATGAACATTTATAAAATAACTGGAGAACATAAACTGTTGAAATCACAAACGACCGCAATAAAATGCTCGTAAACATACTTTAACATGCCTTAAAAATGTATGAAAATAAACGTTAAGATATTTCACACGCATTTCCTCACAAGTTGAAATCACAACAGATATGTTACTAGCGCGCACAAAATGAAGACTCGAAAAAGACCCAATTGGGTATTCTTTGAATAGTCCGCGTCAAGCAATGCTACGAACGAGACGGCTGTGGCGCGGAACAATTTTACGCGCCATTTTCGATGAAGGTAAAGGTAACATATCTTTTGTTGACAAGCAAAAATCCTAACATCGCCTACCTTAGATCTTTGATTAAATTAAAATAGGGAGATAGGTGACGTTATTGCATTACATACTCGCAAAATGGACCTGCTTTTCATGTATCTTACGAGTGAAAAGTAATGCCGTGAATTCTTTTCTTGTTGTTTGATTTGTACAACGAGAAAAAGAACACGATGGCATTGTGGTACCTATATTCCGCGTAAAATAAAAAAAAGTAACTTAATCACCCAATTCCGCTCGTATTGCAACTAAGGAAATTAAGCGACAGGGGCTCAATTTATGCGGTCCATACGCTGTAGGCCAGTCATCTTCCTGTTTTAATTTAAAGCCTTAAAACCAGATTTTGTAATTAATCTCTCATTATGAACATCAATATAGTACTCGAAATACCGCAGTGACAGAAGATTAGATATACTTAGATAATAATCCACAGCACACATCGCTCCCTACCTGTAATACTTTTAACAAAGCTCCATCTTTGTATGCGTGCTCGCTCTCAGCCTCAGTTCCGTATGCATATTCATGTGAGAGAATGCACTGTTCACTGTCGGTGGTCAACCTTTTGTCACCCCAGTTATTTTAAAACACAGGTACTCAGTAGGTACTCGAGTTGTACCTGTTCCAACGTTTGCATTCAACAGTACTCTTTCATTCTGAATGCATCTGATGGCATCTTTAGATACATAATACTACTTTCAGGGTTCCATATCCAAATGGTGTCAACGGGACCCCTATTCATAAGCCTATGCTGTCCGTACGTCCGTCCTAGCTCTAAAGGGCTGTATCTTTAGTACCGTAATAGGTAGCGTTGATTTTTTTTTTATTTGTCAGCAAATCCAAAATAATAGCACATCATAATCTGTGAACATTTCAAGCTTATTATTTGTTAGCAAATCTGTTATTTTATTAATGCTGTTATTTTGGATTTGCTAACAAATAATAAAAAAAAAATAGTAAAAAAATTATTGGGGTCCCTATACAAGAAAAGTAAAAACGGCAATACTTCTACTACTTCAATCTTGGTGGGATTACGTTGCATACCCTAAGTCTAAGGCAAAACAACAAATAATAAAATCGGTTGAAGTACGGGCCGGGCTTACACTAAGGATCCCGGAAAAACACAAATTTTTGGTAATATTTTATGATACGGAACCCTCGTTGCGCGATTCCCACTCGCTCTTGGTCAGTTTTTTTTACACAGGGTTAAAAGCTTTAAGCTCGGTTACTACAATCTTATTTTGAAACTCGGGTAGCGGATTGCAGCAAACCTAATCGGTTATTGTGCTAATCATTACTTAAGTCCTAAATTGGGCAAGCCCGGCCAATTCAAATGGAATGTAAGGCCATTTTGTATTTTGTAAATGTTGCTGACCAACTGTGGTACTAGACTCGGTATCTGTTGATGACTTATTATAACTGCTTTGTATTCATGTGCCTCGCATGACGTATGTTGTCATTCCGCATTCCATTCGTTTCTAGGAATGCTATTACAAAATGCATTATTGTTTCCATTGTATTTAGGTATGTTCTTGCAAGAGCTCACCTACCCTAGTAGATGGTAAAGTCAAAACCTTTTGACCACCCCGAAAGGAATAACAGTTGACCAGAGTGATGAGATGTCTTTCTTTCAGCAAACAGCCTATTATGGACGGAATATAACTTAAACCATCGTTTTAAACCTTAATTTGAATGTCTAGATTGCTTTATAATTCCAGCCAATCACCGTGCAAATTGCTCAGTGGCGGTTAAAAGTGGTTCGGTGTAAAAGCTGTGATTTTTACGGGCACTTCGCGTCGGCCGTCTCGAGATCGAGTCGAGTGCGCCCGGGCTCCTTTCCGCGCGATGGCAATCGAAATAATTATCATAAAGTAAATCCCCACAATTCGGCGGCCGCCCCCAGGCCCCGTAGCGCGGTAAATGGCGGGCCCTCGCCACGCGATAGTGATGCCTATCGGAAACGGACTGTATTGTATCGATGAATTGAGTCGATGCTTTTTTGAGATCCCCGGATTGTGTCAAAAACGCGATCTTTTGTTGATTTGAAATTATCATGATTGAACTTTGTCAAGACAAGACATTCCATTTCCAAACAAGCCGTCAACAGTGTAAGGACACTGGACAAAAATGTATGTCCGCTGGTCCAAGAGCCCCCCGCTATGGCACAGGTAGGGACAGTTAGAGGATACCCTAACATAAATTAATACGAGTGCTAAGGATTAAAACTGTAACCACTGTACTTAGGACAAAGAATTCGTAGCAGTATCGATGTCAATACAGAATGTGTACTCGCTACGCTATGCACTATTCCACAACTCAGCCAGGGAGGGTCAAACAGTCGCGTTCTCAGTTTTTGCCTCACACCGCTCTCATCTCGACATTGCCAATGGAATTTAATTCGCCTGCTTGTTTTAACGTCTTTCCCATCTTTTTGTCCCTTTCACCCTTATTAATGCCAATAATGGGTTAGCTTTGTATCCAATCGCATCTAAGACGGTGCTGAAGAATATATTTTAGAATTTCGATGGAATTAAATCTTTTGCCTGGGCTTTTGTTACTATCCTCTCATTTGGACCGTTTTGTTTTTGTGGTTTCTTTAACAGAAATTACATCTACTTAAGGGTGATGTGTTTGATGATGGTGTAACACATTTCGCTTCTAAAATCTATTGACATCTGTCGTAGAACGCACCCCATTTAACGTTTTAACCGCCCGCTCACAAACAGAGCTTAGCTCGTATTATTACACGTTGTGATTAGAGGTGTCTGCGTGAGACTGCGTGGTAATAATAAGTAGCCAGCACCTACCCACCCCTGATCGCCCCTCCCTTCTCCCCGCTCTCAGCCCACACTCGCCTCACGTTGTCTAAAATTCCATCTTAAACCTTTAATTTGTAACTCTATTTAAACATTGCAGTTCAAATGTGACCTAATTGGACCGTTATGTTTGTGTAGACGGGTATTAGTTAAATAAGTAGGGTTATGTGATTGTAATGGCGTCAGAGGTGTCTTGGCGCGTGACGCGTCACGGGGCAAGCTCCCCGCAGCAGGGGTCGCGCTTTTGTCAGCCCGCGGGGACGGCTGCCCTTCTGCTTATGTACTCGTAGACAACGCCCCGGTCCACTTTACAATGCCATAGAAGAACTTCTGAATGTTATTATTGCTCTCATAGTATGAGATTTTTCATTCAAATGAATAAAGGTGGACCTTGGATCTAGAATGTAATAATATATTCGTGTCCTTTCCTTAGCAATAAAAATACTAAAATTACCTTTTATCTGTACATCATCGACAGGTGCAAATGTATTAATGTTCTCTACATTAATACAATATCAAGGTCAGATGCCGAATACCCAAACGTTATTGTAAAATAACAATAAAAAATAACGTCGTTTTAATAATACGAATAAAGTGTAGCGGCGGACATGTTGTGATCCGAGGTATGACGTGTCGTAATGGCGGTCGGTGGGTACATCGGTCGACGCATAAAAATCATAAAGTCGCCGACGACGTGGCGATGTTTCGCAACGCACCTGCCTGCCGAGTGCACTGCCGATGCCATGCCGCAGCCGGGATGTAAACGATCTGAGGAATTATTCTGACAATAATAAATTGAAACTTTTATCACTCCTGTCTGACCTTTAAGACCTAATTCATAAGCGTCATTTAACTGGCAATAACTACTCGGCTTACAGCGAGAATGAAAGTTTGAACTTTTTTCGAACTTCGTTCCAACTTTTTTCGACCGTTATTTCGAACGTTTCTCGAAAATCAAGAACCTCTTTAAAAGAGCTGAATGCCATAATAAAATTATAAGGGCGGTAAAACGAGCAGTTACTTACAGCTTTTTACACCTTTATGACTTTTGTCAATTATCGCAACTCTATGATTGAAGCGGCGAAGCGTACGCAAGGCGACCAAGTTTCCGCTCTTACGCAAATCTTGCCGGACCACTGACTTTGCATCGTCTGCATGCATATGATTCATCATCTAATGAACGTATCAGTAGCAACTCGAAATGTTATCATGCTAATTTATCAGGTCTATTTAACCGCTAGCAGAATGACCTTTATACGGTAGTGGATCTGTAATTCTTTTAAAAGAATTTACTCAATTCCAGGATGTGTTATTATGTCGTTATCGCTGACTCTATTAGGTGATTCATTGGCGACAATTGATTTCGTGTCACTCCTTTTCTCGATTACCCAGAGCAATTTATGAATACTAACAAACACTTTTAAATACGGATTCATAAAAGCTTGCTTGCTAAGGGCTATTGAAGTATGGTGGTTTTCCTTCATCGCCGATACAGAGACAAATTCGTAAACGATATATTATGAGCTCTATATTGAACCTGATTGAAAGGTTGGCTCTGTTTCATCTTATCGACGTAAGAGACAAAGCTGGTTTTCAAGACAAGCAAAAAGAGTGTAAACGTAAATGCTACACATGCCCATCAAACTGAACAAATTTTACTATGGGACCAACTTTGAATTTTATGGTCTGAAGCACCGCTTTAATTTTCCCATTTTGAAAGTCTTAGACTAAAATGCTTGAAATAAAGTCCACTTTTGTGTTACAATGCTAGAAATGAAAGCTTTATTGAATAACTAGCTTTTGCCCGCAAATTCGTCTGCGTGAAATTAGAATATCGAAAAATCCTTTCTTAGTGCGGGGTGCACTAATACATCCGTCGTAGAATCTATAATTATGTAATAATGTTTCTATCTTCAGCGGTTTAGGCTTGCGTTACGTTGTCTGTCAGTCAGTCAGTCACGGAACTGTTTTATAAGTATGGGTACCGTACGCCAATTGAGTTTAAGTCCGTTTATATATATTTGTATATTTCCATGTTTAACAAACAACCGTAAATATTCCAGCTACGATGGAGGAGGAATCTAGCGAGCTGCCCGGCACGGACGGCCTGCCCCCCAAACAGAAGCACCAGGCCAAGCACCGAGAGCTGTTCCTCTCGCGGCACGTGGAGACCCTCCCGGCGACACACATCCGCGGCAAGTGCACCGTCACGCTCCTCAACGAGACGGAGTCCCTGCTCAGCTATCTCAATAAGGATGTGAGTATGTACCGGATAACGGGGGTGACTAGGCTATTGTCCTTTTATTGACACTTGAGTTTACTTACTTTTCTTTTTATCTTTATCTTTAAACCAAATGATTCGGTAGAGTTTTTATATACGCTAGCATGCCATCGCAAAACGAGAAAAATCTCAGGGTTGGAAAATGGTCAGAAGTAAAGTCAGAAAGAGTTAGTTTTTAGGGTTCCGTAGTCAACAAGGAACCCTTATATACGCGAAACTATAGGTATAGGTTCGCCATGTCCGTCCGTCCGCGGCTTAACTCAGAGACGCTTAGTATTAGAAAGCTGTAATTTGACATGGATATACATATTAATCACGCCGACAAAGTGGTAAAATAAAATCTGTAAAATATTTTTTTTTAGGGTACCTCCCCCACACGAAAAGTGGGGATGCAGTTCTTTATTCTCGTCTATCCCATGGTGTGGGTATATCGATGGATAGGTCTTTTAAAAATCTTATTATGTGGGAGAACAATTTTTCGATTTATTTTGGCTAAGGTCAGTAAAAGTCGTTTTTTTTTCGAAATATGGTCAGTAAAGTCAGTATGTAACTAGTCTATAGGGTCAATTAGGGTGTCTCTTAATAAGACGACGGTTTTTTAAGGGAATGACCAGATCATCAAACTGAAAACATTCACTAAGGATCCAACCCCGAAATCGCGACAAAAAGCTGTTGTACTTTTGGGACGAGTAGTATTTGCAGTTTTGTATAGAAACGCAACTTTTTTTGCGCTTTCGACGTTGGTTCCATGGAGAAAGTTGTTTAGTTTAATAGTCTGAGCGTTTATCGCCGCGATCCCCCTGCGATACTTTGATCTCAGAAATATGGCGACGACGTCGCGGCGTCGTTCGTTTCTTCATCGCTGTGAAACAGTCGAAGCTTGGCCTCTGTTTAATACAGTTTGATCACATTAAATTAAAACAACAAACATGTCTAACATGATGAAGCTAACATGGCATACATGTAGAATCAATAAATTCGAGTTGGATCACAAACATGGATCCTGATGAAGAAATATCGCCGCGCCATCGCCACGATATTACTGTCTGAGATCAAAGTGCGCGATAACGCGATATCTTTACGTCAACGCCTACGCTAGAAAATTTGACGATTTATTATAAGGACTAGCCTTGCGGTAGCATTTCCCCTCTGCCACGGTATAAGCACAATTGATCATGTGCATTTACATTCAATTTTATACCTTATCACTAAACGAGACAGCCTATAATTGCGAAACAATAACTTAGAACTTAGAACGTTTGGGGTTCACACGAGACTACTTTTCATGATTTTTAACATTCAATATTAGAATCTAAAGTTATGGGGAATAAAATGCAAAGTTGCGGATTTCATGTTACCTCGCCCCCCGCAAAAAGAAGAATTACACGCGTAACTAGTCCACATATAAATAGTCAAAAGCTTTCGACATCTAATAGTAATCCCCTATTTAAGATAAAACTTGCATTTTCTAACCAATTTCCCAAAAGGTACAATATTACATGTATTTGTGGTTCTCTATGAGATTCCATTCTCTTCCATTATATGTATGTTGTAACGCATTCAATAAGGAAATGTACAAGTACTACAGACGGCCTCTCTCGTGTTTCCTGTTTTATTTAATTGTTGTCGCAATTTTATAGTTACTTGTTACGTTTTATCATTATACGAGTTATTTGGTTGATTTTAATTAACTTAGTACTTTCTGGTACCAAAATTCGAAAACCATTTAGAGATTATATGTGATTCAAAGGTTATGTAAACATTTTCAGATTTTATACAAGGTGTTACAAAAGTAAAAATAAACATTTAAAACTGTTAAGGGGTTGCTTAGACCATCAAACTGAACAACTTTCTCTATGGGACCAACATCGAAATCGCGAAAAAAAATCTGCTGTCCCATACCATATTTGGCTCGAGTAGGTTTGCAGTTTTGTATGGAACAGGTGATTTTGTTTTTGTTATTGCAGGCGGGGACAAACCTATAACCAACCAAAAATCGTCTGTGTCCCCGTTTGCGATACCTACCTAATAACATTCAAATTATATTAGCTCAAATAAAGATGTTATAGCTTAATAGTGATTATAGAGCTTGTTTTTCTCTTTTCAGTTAATAGATTTTTTATGCAGTCGGGTTTTTTGTTTATCTTATTGCTTTAATGCACTCGTATCAAGTCATATCCAAACCAACCAGCACTTAGTCTTGGGCATTTTCGTTTTGTATTAATAATTAATATGGACTAATTAAGAAAAACGATTGAAAACAGTGAACAATTATTTCCTGTTCGTTTGCTTCTTTTTTCGTGAATCGTGATCAGCAGATACCTACACATGGCGTGATATTGTTAGCGCAAGCTTTTAAATTTTCCAATTAATTTCATAATTATCAAGATAATTATCCTTTCGAACCCTGATTATATTGTGATTCAAAACTGATGTAAATATTATCAGATTTTTCTTGAGTTATATGTAAAATACCGAAAAATTCAATGTTAGGATGAATACGTTGGATTCCGTTTTTTTTTTTAATTTCTGTTGAACAAGGTATGAATCCACACTTTTCCAACCTAACCTTATGGCAATTCATAACTGGATTATACATCACACCAATATTTTATTATTTAAACAACCGGCTGGTGTAATGGTTACCACGGCGGACTGTCAAACCAGATGTCCTGGGTTCGAATCCCGGTTCGGGCATGGATTTTATGTTTGTGCCGTTGTTGTATGGTTTCCATAGTAAAAATCCTAGTACCTTACATTTGGGATCATTACAATGTATATGCCTGTGACTGCCAGTTGCACGTACGTTCATTAAAGTTAATCCTCCATTCAATCTCTTGTTGTCACTTTTTGTCTTGTTGACGTAGCTAACAAGAGATTTAATGGAGGATTAAATTTAATGAACGTACGTGCAACTGGCAGTATGTGTTATTACTTTATTTACACGGGATTCGTACTGGCGACCCTCGGCATCGCAGTCAGGATTGCTACCAACTTGACTATAGGACCGTTTTAAGGGAATATAATTCGGAGCGCGGTCCATAGAAACGAAGTCCGGTGATATTTTCAATACTAACCAATTAAAATACATGACAATTTTCAGAAACCATCTAGAAACTAATCTCTACACTTGCATGAAGTCAGATTTTAGTTAAAATGTATAGTTTTAGTTTAGTTTAAAGTTACAGTGCCTCAAAGATTTGCATACAAATTTTAAATTAATGCTAGCATTAACACTGTATATTGTACCGAAAATCTGACTTCATACAAGCATAGAGATTAGTTTCTAGGTTGTTTCTGAAAAATTTCACAGACTTTAATTGGTTAGAGTATTGACAATATCACCAGACTTCGTTTGTATGCAGCGCGCATTAACGCTTTCGGAATAAACTCTTAAACGTGCACCTTGCAGACCTTATAGCCGTACCGAGACGGCACAATTATATGCGTCCATCCTACATGAATGTGAATGCATCGCCAACGAAAAACCAAACCTCGCCATCATTGACGTAGAATACTATGGTAGCCGGGTCTAGTTCAAAATACTCTAATAGTGTCCGAGACTAAATTACACAAACCTAAGTATGTGTAGTAATATAAACCAACTAAAAACATTGAAAATGCTGAAATTCTTTTCCGTCCCACTCCCCCATCGGGGCACGGTGCGCGCCCACGCGTGCGCGTAGTCGGACGATCAAACGAAGACTGTTCGAACGAAACGTAATTCGTTCTCCTTTTTACGTTTTCGTTATCTTTTTTTTTTACGTTTTCGTTCTCTTTTTATTCGGACACTTTTGAGCGCGGACCCTCCGTCCAGTCAATGCTCGCCATTAAAAAGTTTTCTTTTACTGGTGTGTTCTAATGTAATATTTTTCTTTTGTTTCAGGACGCATTTTTTTATTGTTTAGTATTTGATCCTTCACAAAAGACTTTATTAGCAGATAAGGGAGAAATCAGAGTTGGAAGTAGATATCAGACTGAAGTAACTAATTTATTAAAAGAAGGTATGTATTATTCTTTTTTAATTATAGTGATTTGTTAATGATGCTTATATTTTTATCTATACTATACATATGCTTTGGTTGGCCGATTTTGTTAAAAATTTGTTAGAAGATTGAAAAGTGCATGAAAAGATGTATGAATGTGGAAGAGGGGAAAGAAGTGGGTTAGATTCGTAGCGTATGTTGCGCCTTCGTCTCTGCCTGGCCCCCATGGGACATTGGCGTAAGTATAAGGGTCAATTCCCACTGAAAGAGCAGCAGCCGGCATTTTACCTAGCATATTGAACTTTATCTTCAGTAAGATTCGTAAAATTCCAATTCATCATCATCATTATCATGTTATTTAAGAGCTACGCTCATGTCGGTGGAGTATTCGCCAATCCTGCCTCTTTTCCCCTCTATCTTCCCTTCCAGTATGGTTTTTAAAAAAATGTGGTTTCGTATCAAGTGTCCCATCATTTTCCGAAAATTCCAAGTGACGGGTTAGAATGACAGTTCAACCGCCGCGGCGTGGCGGTATTCTGTCACCTCAGCAGACATTTAGTCTCATCTCATTGTAGATAAAGTTCAATATCGTTGGCTAAAGTGTCAAACCTCGTAATTCCATTTTATTTTTCAAATTACATTTTATACAATGTTATTACTAATTTCTGAATGCATCCATGGTACGACTCTTAAATCCTTTTAAAAAACCGTTACAATTTAAAATGATAAATAGAAAACCACATAACTCTGGGCTGCCATGTTTCGTGTTGAATTTTTTTGTGCCTCCTGTAATATTTGATCTAATGGAGTTACGAGGTATGACACTTTAGTCGACGATATGCTGTAACATACCTCGTACGAATTAGATCTTCACGTCATATCATTACCTATAACTACTCGTCAAACTACTTGGCCAATGGGGCGGGGGTGAGGGGTGTGCGTTTTGACTACATATTTTTTTTCTGCATAGTCAAGGTTTTTGCCAAGTTGTTTGCCGGCTATTATACCATACGATTAAATATTACGAACAAGTGCTCACATACCCCGGCTGAGTGTGAGCACCAGCGGCCGCTTGTTGGAAGCTTCAGATTTGTTTGAATATTTAATAATGTGATTATATCCCGTTTTGAACAGCATATAATATTGCAGGCGAAGACGACCCACGCACCAGCGAGGAGCTAGAGACGGTGGTGTGGACGCCGGAGCACGGGCTGACGGACCGACAGATCGACCAGTTCCTCGTGGTCTCCCGCTCGGTGGGCACGTTCGCGCGCGCGCTCGACTGCTCCTCCAGTGTGAAGCAACCCTCGCTGCACATGTCCGCCGCAGCCGCCAGCCGTGACATCACATTGGTGAGCTTTTGCTATAGACCACAGAACGGCTGATATACGCAGCACCGCTTGTCTGTTCCAAGCAATGACATTCTATACACATGCACTCAACGTCATACAATAACAAAACCCAAAAATTACACATGTCTCTAGTGTCACCTTAGTATGCTTTAGTTGTGCTTTGCTGTCATACATTGCCGCTGCTCTGCAAATGCCCTCGGTCACTAAGCAGTAATATGAAACAATTGAGCACACTTGCAGTCCTGTTAACAGCGTGCTGATGCGAAGTCCTTGTGTAGGTATAGAATGTCATTGGTTCCAAGACAATTTTTAAACTTCAGTCATAAGACCTAGGAAGAAAAAGTTGAATTTAATTTGATTAAATTTTTATGGTCACACTAGTTCTCTAGCTGATTAGTCCTTATACGAATTCTACTGGTTCTCCATTCTGTGTTATGGTGTCTACACACCAAAGTCGTCAACAGTGCTATCCACACCGAACCCGCGGACTTTTGGCGTGAAGACTCACCTTTAGAGACAATCTAAAGTCGACCAACACGGTTGAGCACTTGTCGCGAATCCTCACGCGCGTACTCATACGTGGTGGCCTGAATATTCAAACCTCACTTTGCTTGTGGACGTAATGTAGTCAGGTATCTCGCTTGCGCGCGACCCGTGGCGAAATTCATCCCTTCTGGACAAGGCTACTTGTATGTTTCATTGCTTAGGACATTCTATCATGATCAATTAATTCCTTTCTTGGCCGACTTTACATGTCATTGTAAGATTGAATTGATTTGAGTAGTTACAAAGTTATATTCTTTCTTATGCAACCATAAAATAAAAAGAAATTATGCCACATCACGTAGCCTGCGGTATGACGTGACCTGCGAAGCCCTTCATCTATTGTTTATTGAATTGAAATCACTTAACACAAAATGAAATCTATCACCTATTGACTTTAATGCTCTCATTATCCTATGACAATGACATTACTATTGATGTAACAACTAGAATTCTACTCGTGGTGAGATTGCCTAGAATGACTGAAGGGAGCTATTGGTTCTGCTAAGATTGCAATGAACAGCACAATTCAATTAACCGTTACATACGGGAGTTTACTCAGCATCCCGGAGAAGAACACAATCAAAAGTAATATATCAATGTTTTATAGAAGCTATCAAAAGAAGATATGATTGATGTGCTATTGGTATCCTTCGGTCAAGGAAAACATCGTGAGAAAACATGCATAATTATGCTAAAGAAATTTAAATGCCTATGTGAAATTCACTAAGCCGCGTCGAGTACGCGTGGTGGAACAATGCCCATACACTATCACTCATGAGCAGTATCTATACAGTGGGTTATTTTAATAGAAAGGTATCGGCGCGACTTGCACGTGGAAAAGTCTCTGACAATCAGTGCCACAGAATATAATTATAATAGTATTTCATACAGAAGATTCACTCTGCAATTGCCTAAAACAGGGTACAGGGTCCGTCATAGACCTGCCAGGTAGGGCTATTAGTTGTCCATGCTGTTGCCGTTGTGTGCATGCGTACATGGTGCGCACCATACAAACCGCGCCGATACCTTTCTATGCAGATAACTGTTGTTTTTACTGTGCCTAAGACCCCAGCAGTGGGGACGTATATAGCCTGATGTCGATGACTTGACCCTAACATTTCTCTCAACAGTTCCACGCCATGGACACACTGCACAAATCAGGCTACAGCATAGAGTCGGCGCTATCGTCGCTCGTTCCCGCTTCAGGGCCCGTTCTGTGCCGCGACGAGATGGAGGAGTGGTCCGCCTCAGAAGCGAACCTCTTCGAGGAGGCGCTCGACAAGTACGGGAAGGACTTCGCGGACATACGGCAAGACTTTGTAAGTACTGCGTTCATTGTTAGCATAAATAGCCGACATAGCTCGAAGAATTGCAGACTCAAGTCACAGTATAAGAAAGAGAATGGTACTATATACGGTACGGAAACTCTCTGCGCCCCACGGATTTTTTTCCACACTCCCTCGTTGAAGACTGGGGAAGAGGACAGTTTTTCTATGACAGCGTAGTTCTCTCACACTTACTCAGTATCACACATGCTTACCTCTTGTCAGTTTTTCCTATTTGTTTGAAGTGACGGTAAAGTGTCCAGGGTGGCTATGCTCGGAGTTTCCGTGCGAGATCGGATCAGAAATGAAGAGATTTTCAGAAGAACTAGAGTAGCCCACATAGTCCAAAGAATTGCTAAACTCAAGTGGCAGTGAGCGGGGCACATTGCTCGCAAAACCGATGGCCGATGGAGCCGAAGAGTTCTCGAGTGGCGGCCGCGTACCGGAAGATGCAGCGTGGGTAGGCAGTAAGCCCGTTCTGTCAGGAACCCGTTGGATGAGGGCAGCGCAGAACCGGTCGGTGTGGCGATCCTTTCGGGAGGCCTATCTCCAGCAGTGGACGTCTATCTGCTGAGCGTTACTTTTCCTTCAGCTATCTCTGATAACAGGCGAAGAACGAAGTTTGGCATTCAAACCAGGAGAGCTTCACAGCAGCTTTATCTCGACGTTGTGCAAGTTTATTTCCATGTAGCGTTCTATTGTCTTCCTAACCCAGTGAGACATAGACATGAGCATATGCATGCATGTAATTTAAGATTAAACTAAAGCTAACCTTCTCCCCTCAGTTGCCATGGAAGACGCTAAAGAATCTAGTAGAGTACTACTACATGTGGAAGACGACGGACCGCTACGTGCAGCAGAAGCGCGTGAAGGCAGTCGAGGCGGAGTCCAAGCTGAAGCAAGTTTACATTCCCAACTAGTGAGTGTTTGTACCACACCATTACACTTACATATCGATGTTGTTGTACATTTGTTTTGCTGGGTAGATTGACCACGGAAGGATACGCTTCTTATTATTTATTTTGTAATAGTTAATGCTTTATGCTAAATTGTATTTCATTAGAAATTGCAAACGATCTGAACACGTGCTGGCAGAGATCCAAAATCTTATGTTTTTTAATCGTATTTATCATGGAGACATTGTTGTTGTGTTTGATGAGGAATGACGATGTTTTCCTTCACCGAAAAGCCAGTGGTATTACAAATCGCACATAAATTCCGAAAAACTCAGTCGGCATGAACGGGGATCGAACCGTCGCCTCTTGCACGGCAGATAAGGTTACTCGCCACTGGACCACCACGGCTTTCAAATCCAGTTTTTATATTATTCTAATATTAAAATTAAGAGTGGGGCGGCGATTATCCGCTGAATAGTTACATTATTAAGGGTTGCTTGCACCAGAAAGTATTTAGGATTAAACATATTTTTTCAATTGTGAAAGAAGGCAATAAATAATTTTGTCATGGAAATTATTACAGTGCGCGTCTTTCTGCTAAAATAATCTTGATGACGATACAACAATAAGTAGTCAAGAAATAGCATTATCAGAATATCCACTTCAGTTACCCAGACTGTCCAGTGTGACGGGTAATGAATCCATTGTCACTTTAAAGGTGTCAACATCACAATGTCGCCAGATATGCATGTCGCTGACAATGCCATCCACACCAAACCCGTCGGCGGGTCGGCGACTTGGTGTGTAGACCATAAAGCTACTAATAAAGTGACTTACACCTGAGAGAGCCAGATGTACCCAGCAGCAACACTGTATAATAGAAAAAGATACGTGACGCGAGGCAATAGAACCGTTTTTGGGGATCTTATCGCAGGGTAAAAATTCAGTTTCTGTGAATAATTGTGAATCTAAAGTGAAATCGTAGATAATTTTGTGAAATATACAAACAATATTTCATTAAATTATCCACAATTTCACGATAGATTCAGAATTATACACAGAACTCGAATTTTTACCCTTCCGATAATCTCCTGAAAACCTCCAAAAAGGTTTCATTTGACAACTCATGTCCGTTCCTCTACTCACCTTTAATAGGACATTGGACACAACACGGCCCAGAATCGAAGCAACAACTAACAAAAACTGATAATTTACAGCAACAAGCCGAACCCTGCCCTCATCGCGACCCCGAACAGCACTAAGACGGGCGCGGTGCTCAATGGCGGTACTAACGGCACCGCCGCCATGGCCGGCGCGACCCTCTGCGCCTCATGCCAAGGTAAACATTTACCTGTCCTGTACCTTTCCGTTCGTTACATTCAAATATTTTATGTTATGTTGTCATCTTCCTGCCCTTGTCCCATTACTCGGGGTCGACGCAATATGTCCTCCATTCATCTCTTTTAGTCATCTTTACAGCGTTCACTCCTTTTTACACATGTCATGTTACATACAATCCATACATCTTTAGTCGTCCTCTCTTCATGCAGCCATCCAGATTCAGATCGGTTAACTAAAGATGGCGCGTGCCACAAATATACGCAATGCCTTTGTCTCACTGCACGCATAATGAAAAGATTCTCTATCTCTATCAAGCACGGACGCAGTGACAGGAAAAACGCATTTGTGTGTGTGTCTGTGAACGCGGCAGCTTTAGTGAACCAACCCCTTCTTGTACTATGACATTCATCTCCTCGCACCACATGCTAATAACATGATAATCTATTACCGCACAATTTTTCAGTCATGGGCGGTACTTTCAAACTTCCTCTAATAAACTCATTCCTAATCCTTTACGCATTCTAAGAAACAGCAAACAACCATCTCAACATTCGCATCTCAGCTGCAGCAACTATAAAGCAGTTTCGGAAAAAGCATCAAGTGTATCTAAACTTTTCAACTAACAATGTATTTGATGGTGATAGTAATGTTTTCGTTTCCAGTGACAAATTCAAGCCAGTGGTACTCGTGGGGCCCACAGCATTTACAGTACAGATTGTGCGGAACCTGCTGGCAGTACTGGAAGAAATACGGCGGCCTAAAGGTTTGTCGTTAATATTTTATAACATGTGAAGTATCTTTTTACATCAAAGTCAAATCATCATCACCTTTTAATTCAAATTCGAAGATATCTTCCTAACTAACATTCGAATCTTGTAATCGATTTTTTCAAGTCAATTTTGAAAGTAAGCTCTCAGATGAAACATATTGTGTTATCTGTAGCCAGTGATAGCAAAGCATTAATGCATTGGAATAGTTTATTGAATATGTTGTGACATCGGACGCCATACCTGAAGATTTAATAAAGTCTTAGAAAAGCTATAGAAGTCAAAATCAATCTTAGGTTTAGTCATAACTGTTGTTTCCCGAGTATTGCCATAGTGTAATTAAACTAGTGGTTGCGCTCAGCGGTCGCGTGTGTGGGGGGTGCCGGTAAAGTAGCGGCAAAGAACCGCGCGCAGGTAAGTCGGGACACGCTCCCCCCGGCCGCCGCTCACCGCGCACGATTGACCTGTCGCGATCAACGACCGCAACCTCTATTAAATACACTAGTATTGTCATATATTTGGTTTTAACACATTTTTTGGCGTATATTGTATCCACTGTCGATTAAAAATGTAGATAATTTTAAGTCCCCCACTGCGTTTGTTTCTCGTCCTGCCTGTTTGTATCGGCTGTAGGAATTTTGATACGATTTT
Source organism: Agonopterix alstromeriana (assembly GCA_963924505.1). NCBI lineage: Eukaryota > Metazoa > Arthropoda > Insecta > Lepidoptera > Depressariidae > Agonopterix > Agonopterix alstromeriana. The sequence goes on along the minus strand of OZ004679.1, from coordinate 11,810,405 downwards.
TACTGATTGACGAGGAACGTTTGTGTACCCGTGCGAAGCCGGGGCGTGTCGCTAGTTTGGTATATTTATAATATCTCTGTATATGTAGGTTTGAATGAAATATTGTTGTCACCAGACGGCCGGCGTGTTCGGTGAAACAGAAGTAGAAGCAGCGAAGGGTCCGCGCGGGGAGGGCGAGGAGACGGCCCTCTCTGTCTCGCACCGCCCACATCGCTGCACCGTACTCAACTGCGCCAAGGTATCCTCACTATAACATAAGTTCCTTACACTAAACAGAAACTCAATAAATCGGCCAATATTTTATTCCAGGTACAATTTGGATAAAATTTAATTTTCTTTCATTGTATAAATTCTATAAGTTTTTTTTTTCGTTTTATGCCGATTTTTGTTAATTATTGTTTATAGTAATCATTAAAGACATTTGCAGCGATGTTTTCTTGCTACTTCTTACATTTATTGATGTTTATTCAACAAAATAACCACTGCGTTACTGTCCCTCAAAATTATATTGCGTTACAAAACAACTGAGTTACCGTAATTTGCAAATAAGTATAGTATTTTACTTAAATTCCTACGTTTTTCTAGGACTGGTTTCTTATTCGGTAGCTACCGATAACAGTTTTATTTTGGAATTTACATAGTTTACTAAAAAAATCGCCTTTGTTTCGTTGCCTTTGAAGGGGGCCGGATTATGATACCCTAAATAAAATAATGACCCAAATACAGTACACCAGAGAATCATTAACACCTTACAAACAAACCACTAAACAAATTATAAATAAAAAATACCCTCCAAAGCAAAGTTTACCCTTTGCGCAAAATAGCTGCCAGCCGTCCTGACTCCGGTTTCTGTGTCAGTTACTTATACTTTTAATACGATATTAATGCTTCAAAGACAACGTCAAACTGTGTTCATCGAAGCTAATTGTTTCGCAAAATGTTCTTCTGAAAAGTATATAAGGATGTCATTATTGAAGGCGGCCCGTGATAAGAGACAGAATTGGAGCATACTTTGTATTTTAGGTCCTTAATATGCTGACGGTTTTTGACAGGATGATCAGACCATCAAACTGAACAACTTTTCTCTGTGGAGCCGACATCGAAAGCGCGAAAAAAATTGTAAATCAGCTGTTCCATACAGAATCAAATCTACTCGATGTACGTGTGAATTGTCCCAATTGGTACAGCAGTTTTTTATATTTCGATGTTGGTCCCAAAGAGAAAGTTGTTCCGCTTGTTGGTCTGATCATCGCTTTAAAAACCGTTGGGATATTGAAGGAAAAACGAGATAATTTATCAGCTACCCTGCATTTTTGTATGGAAAGTCCACAGTTTTTTCCATGTTCCTTTTGGAAAGTTGTTTATATTTATTAAAAATAAAAAAATATTTTGGTCATTAAAAATAGTGGTGTATAAGCTCTTATGAAATGTCCTCGGCAGTCTAAATTTCTTTCTATAATGACACGATAGCTACGGAAGACCGATGTCAATAAAGACCGTCAGTGGAGCGGCCTAACTAGAAAGTGGAAAAGTTAAGCGAGTCGTACAGAGAGATAAAAATAAAGAGATGTGTATGAATGACAGGAGTTCAAGCTACGCGCGCACCTGGCGCGGCACGTGGCCACGGCACACGGCGCAGGCGAGGGCGCGCGGCCCGTCATGAAGACCCGCGCCGCCTTCTACCTGCGCGCCTCGCCCTTCACCCGCCTCGCGCGCCGCCTCTCCCGCGCGTTGCGGCGCCCCAGACACTTCGCGCGCTCTCCCTTCTCACCCATCAACCTGCAGCAGGTCAAACACGAGTGTGAGTACCATACACTACATACATACACTACTCAGTATAGACCTGCGCCGCCTTCTACAGCAGGTAAATAAAATAGCAGAATTGCAAGCTATATTCAAATAAAAAAAATCTTTTTAAGTTCAGGCAAAATAATCCATAGATATTAATTACTTAATGAGCATGTGTTATAAAGAAACCATTGACTTATTAACATGGAACTTATTACAATGGGCCCAGAAGGGCTTCATGCAACGAGTAAAACAGGCGCACACATGATGCGCAAGTTCGAACACAAAATGAATAGATAGAGTAAGAGATCTTATATTCGATTACAATAGCTTATATACTAATTAGAAACTACTTAAATGTTAACTAAGCATCGGACGCTGGCCCAGATTAAGAGGCAAAGGTGGTATTGTGCATTAGCAGTTCCATGGTGTTCTACTTTACGTGAACTGGATGTCGGATGCAGGGTCAACATCTTTAACTTGCGCGCCTATGTTGGTGTACCTTTTTCGCTCGTAGGTATGAAGTTGTGTGATATTTTGTGCTTTAACAATGAACTCCACTAAACGTTACAATCACCCTTAGGTTCAATAGCGATGGCGGGTCTGGGCGGTGCGGAGCTGCGGGCTGCGGGCGCGGCGGGCGGGCCAGGCAACGGGCGGGCGCGAGGCCCCGTCACGGCCGTGGCCACGCGCCTCGCCGCCGCGATGGGCTCGCCGGTCGCGCGCGCCCACGAGTGGCTCGTGCTCACGCCCAAGGACCGCATGCCGCTGCCGCATCACGTCGCCTTCCCCAAGCCCCCCAAGGCGCCCGGTATGTGCTGTTCACTTAACTCGCAAACATTAAAAATCGAATAAAATATCGCCCTACTTTTACACGTTAAGGAACGGATGTTTAGTAGTGCGCCTATGAAAATAGATTTGCCGCTGTGACGTACGTGGTAGTGAGCCTTGTGTGTGTCCGAACCGGAGACCGAAAGGACTCCATGTCGATTCGAGTGGTTTTCCCAAGCCCAACCAAGATGTCGGATATTTACAATCACGAGTAAAAAGATATAACCACTCAAACATTTATATGCCAATGTCTAGTATGAGAAACAATGATAGGAAAAATTACTAAGTTTATTCCATGGAGACTGCCTTGATCAGGGAGTTGGTGTTCATATCGGATTCTTAAGCCTGGAAATCTCACAACGACGATTCTAAAGCCAGGATATCCTGCTAACAAGCATTCGTCTACCGTGAAGTTAGTAAAATAACGAAGCTGATATTGTTTTACTTCTCATGATGTGTATCTTGACGTGTTGCTAATACAAGTGTGTTGTGTCGATGACAGATGGCAGTTTGATATACGAGCGCGTGGCCTCGCGCGCGGAGATAGAAGCGCGCCGCCTTGAAGCCGCCGCGCCACAAGCGCCGCTCAAACGTCGCGCCTACGACGACATCAACGGACTCGACAGTCAGTATTCCACATCCATCGTTACTTATGAATACCGTGATGTCATTCTGTATACACTTTCCAGTTGACAAATTACTTGATTGGGACTCCACATTACCTACTCCACAGAATATCCCCCCCCCCCCCCTTACCTTGTGAGGCGACCATGACAATAGAAGGTGTTAACTACCGACAGAAATATATAAACAAATAACTACTACTAATAAAAAGGACAAACTGTATAAATTGTCGAATTTTCAAAGTTATGAAATCTGTCCACCACTTGTCCACGACTGGTAGTACTTTCGATGAGAGGTTTTATTCTCCTACAGACTTGATCTATATTTATTAATTTAATGTTTATTTTCTTATGCTTCCCTGTAATGGAAACAATAGCTGCAGGTTCGTATCGCTAAATTTAAATGACTGGATCATAAGTCGCGTTGAACCGATCAATGTCATAATGCAGTGTGTAAAAATAACCCCTAGTTGTGATATACATTTAAGTTAGATGTGATCCCAAATAGCAAGACCCATTATACTTGTCAACGTTTAGGTGTATTTTGCACAACCAGAAACCAACTTCAAAACTAATAAAAGGATGAAAAAAATACCTCTTTCGTTTTGCATTTGCATCTATACTGCATTCAAAATAGCAGCGAAATTTTAAGGCTATTTTGCATGATATATACTATCACTAATAAACTGAGATTTGAAACACTTCCTCTCACTTATTCTTAAAACAACTTTTGTAACGTCAAAGATATGTCGGATAGTATATGTATCCAATAAATTAATTACATTTGGTAATCAGAATTGGCCAGAAATCTAAATAGGAATCGGAAAATCTCGTTGTCCTTATTTGGAATAAAGTATAGAATAACATTAACATAATTCTGCGCACATGCCTGTGCCTGCTTGAATAATTCAGCAGTAGCCGTACTCCAAACTGACTGACTGAGCATGTAATGTAACCCTCAGGAGCGCCCGGTCGGGAGGCGGGCGCTGCGCCTCCGCCGGCCAAGCGGCCCAACAAGCACCCGGCGCCCATGCAGCGGCCCTCGCGCGAACAGTACGCCGCCATGTGCGCGCGCGCTCAGGCCACCGGGGAGCCCCTACCCGCACACGTATTCACTCACGTACGTACTCACTATTGATGAACCAACTTAACTCAATACGCTTCATCATCATCTCAGCCGATAGACATCCACTGCTGGACATAGGCCTCCCCCAAGGATCGCCACAACGACCGGTCCTGAGCTGCTCTCATCCAACGGGTTCCCGCCGCCTTCAACAGGTCGTCGATCCACGTAGCAAGGGGTTGGGGCCTACCCACATTGCGCTTTCTGGTACGCGGTCGCCACTCGAGAACTCTTCGGCTCCATCGGCCATCGCCCCGCCCATGCCACTTTAGCTCAGCAATTCTTTGGTCTATGTTGGCTTCTCCGGTTCTTCGAATCTCTTCATTTATGATTCGATCTCGTAAGGAAACTCTCAATTGCCCTGTGGGTGTCCTTTTTATGAGACCTTGAGTGAGCAACCACGTCTCGGTTTCACTTCGGTACACACACTTTCGTCTGAAGACACTGCGGTATTTGGGACAAGTAGATACTGCGTACTTTTCCGAACGCTGCCCAGCCGAGTTGGATTCGGCGTTTGGCCTCTTTCTCGAAATTGGACCTACCTAACTAGATAGTTTGTCCCAGGTAAACATAATCGTCAACAACTTCGAGCGCCGAGTCTCCCATCTTTACAAGAGTGGGTAGAACATGGACTTTTGTAATTTTCTGCTTTATGCATGCCAAAATAAGCGCGATGGTTTGGTCGTGCGTGGCATACTAGCCCTACTGATCGTATGAAGCGTTGTTAATATACCAAGTTATTTGTATGTGCAGGTAAACGGCAAACCGAACATGACCGGTCGTCGCCGTCACGTCATCTCCTGGATGGACGCGCCTGATGACCTCTACTTCAAAGCTACAGATGCCGCCAAGTGAGTCTTACTCATCGTTTACTTACTTAATGTATGACAAGATGTATGTACCTAGAGGAAGCAAGAGAGAACCGCCCAAAGTGGAGATCCAGTCTCTTGCTTACCGCTCTGAGAAGAAGGCGTATATCTACGACGTGACCGAGTTTTTCTCGGAGTCAGACGTGTGTGTGGAGAGCAATATACGCCTCAGCATTCGGTGAGCAATTCTGGCGTGTACTCTTGAGTCATATTCTGAGAATAAAGAGGAACCTGTAATAGATATCCTGTATATCACTAGCACAGCATTCACCGTACTTTTTATTTAATTAAAAGCGGAGCTTGCTGTCAACTTAACACATTCGTCACCACTTTTTTTTTCAGTACCAACTTGATATCTACTCATAAATGTATGGACGTAAATATGTGGTCTAGGCACCGTTACAAAATCTAAATCTAAAATA